>JAKSZT010017877.1:34397-44509 GCA_026826555.1 Tolypeutes matacus | reverse complement strand
AGATGCTAACCTTCATATTTATGGCCAACTGATGGTCTACTCAATGGGGATATAGTAGTTTCTCCAAAAAATGGTCTTGAGGAAACTCGATACCCATGTATAAATGAATAAAGGTGCTTCCCTACTTTTTACCATATACAGCAATTAAATAAAAATGGAACAAAGACCTAAATATAAGAACCAGTACCATATAGCTCTTAAAAGAAAACACAGGGAAGCAGCTTCAGGATCTTGTGTTAGGCAATAGTTTATTCACCTTTATACTCAAAGTACAAGCAAAATTTAAAAAAAAAAAAAAAAAAGATAAATGGTACATTCTCAAGCTTAATCCTTTGCTCCTCAAAGGATTTTACCCTGAAAGGAGAAAATATTTGGAAACCACATATTGAGTGAGGGTTTAATATCCAGAATATATAAAGAAATTCCACAGTTCAACAATAAAAACGCAAATGAGCCCAGGAAAAAATGGGCAAAAGACTTGAATAGACATTTTTCCAAGGAAGGTATACAGATATCCAGATAGCACATGAAAAGATGCTCAGCAACATTAGCCATTAGGGAAATACAAATCAAAACAATATTTAGTCTTCTAATCCTTGAACACAAATATCTTTCCATTTATTTAGGTTTTTCTTTATTTATGTAGCAATGTTTTATAATTTTCTGTGGACAAGTCTTTTACCTTCTTGGTTCAATTTGTTCCTAGATAGTAGATTCATGTAGTTGCTATTGTAAATGGAGTTTTTCTTGTTTGCTTCTTCTGATTATGAATTACTAGTATATAGAAGGACTACTTAATTTTGAGTGTTGATTAGTTCCAGTACCTTTTTTTGTGGATTTTTCAGGATTATCTGTGTATTGGGTTAGGTCATCTTCAAATAAGGAAAATGTTATTCTTTTCCTTTCCAATTTCGATGTCTTTTATTTTTCTCTCTTGCTTAATTTCTCTGGCTAAACTTCCAGGATAGTGTTGAATAACAGTGGTGGCAGTGTGCATCATTGTCTTGTTCCTGATCTTAGAGGGAAAGCTTTTATTCTTTCACCATAAAATGGGCTGTTAGCTGTGGATTTTCATAGATGTCTTTTAACATGTAGAAGAAGTCTCCTATCATTGTTTGCTATGTGTTTTTATCAAGAAGGGATGCTGAATTTTTTCAAATTCCTTTTCTGCATCAATTGAAATGATCTTGTTTTTTTCCTTTGTTGTTTTAATGTGGTATATTACATTCATTGATTACTTTATGTTAAACTACCCTCACATACTTGTGATGAATCGAATTTAATCACAAAATGTAATTTTTTTTATGTGCTGTTGCATTTGGTTTGCTAGTACTTTGAGGATTTTTCAGTTATATTCATAAGGTGTATTGATTTGTGGTTTTATTTTGGTATCTTTATCTGGTATTGGTATGAGGAATATAAATGAATGTACAGTAAAAACATGACTTATGTAATAGTAATATCTAGTATATAAAGAATAACCATGAAGAATATTAATGTTTGCTTTGGCCAGATAGAACGAGTTAGGGAGTGGTCCCCTCTATTCAATTTTTCAGAAGAGTTTAAGCAGGATAGGGTTTTTCTGTGTTTTTTTTTTAAATCCATTTATTTTGATGGACATTTGTGCTATTTCTATATTTTGCTGTCCTGAAAAGTGCTGCTATGAACATTTTTGTACACACATCATCTCTATTTTTTAAACGTTCACTTTTGGTAAGTTAACAAAACAATCATACATACCATTCTGCATTCCTGTACATTGCCCCATGACCAACACCTTACATTGTTGTGACCTATTTGTTACAAATGATGAAAGAACATCATCATAATCTTACTGTTATCAATAGTCTATAGCATATATTGGGTGTATTTTCCCACAAACCATCCTATTATTAACACCATATATTAGTATTGTATATTTATTATCGTTCATATGAGAATGATCTCATATTTGTACCATTAATCATAGTCCATTATTCACTGTTATATAGTCCCGTGAATTATACAATCCATCTAAAGTGTATACTCAGTGGCTCTCAGTTTAATCACAGAGATGTGCTGTTATTATTCAAGTCCATTACAGAATTTTTTTTTTAATATTCTTTTTTATTTGTAACTTTTAAAGATATTTGGATTACATAAATGTTACATAAAAAATATTGAGGATTCCTAAATGCCGTGCTCCCTACCCCTCCCACATTTTCCCACATTAACAGCATTCTTCATTAATGTGGTACAATGGTTACAATTGATGAATATATTTTGGAGCATTGCCACTAAGCATGGATTATAGTTTATATTGTAGTTTACACTCTCTCCCACAGGAATTTGTAAGTTATGACAAGATATATAATGGCTTGTATCTGTCATTGCATTGTCATTCAGGACAATTCCGAAGTCCTGAAAATGTTCCCTTATTACACCTGTTTTTCCCCTCTCCCTGCCCTCAGAACCTCCTGTGGCCACTGCCTCCACATAAATGATAAAATTCTTCCATTTCTAGAATCATGATAGTCTATAGTAGAATACCAGTAAGTCTTCTCTAGTCCATCATTCATTCCCCAATCCTGAGGATTCTAGAATGGTGATGCCCATGCCACCTCTAATTGAGAGGGGCCTTAGATCCCATGGGGCAGATGAATGGCACTATCTTGATTACAGTTGCAGATTCTATCTCTTCCTTGGCATGGTCATTGCCCATAATCCCCTTGTTAGTTGTCTTGGCTAAGTCCAATGAACTGGAGAGTTGGTGTTTTAATTCTGTTGAGATTCATGGCCTAGTTGACACATGGACAACACACTGATTTAAGTCTCTTGGACATTCACATATCAACTCTAGTACTAAGTATAGGTTCAACTAGAAGGGGCAGAAAAGCCATTTGTAGGGAAACCATAACTAAGTCCAACTCTGTCACACTGAGGAGCATAAATTCTCAAGTAGGGCCCCCTGGCAGGGCACCAAACTCCTGAGCTGTCTGCCCTGCCTATGGTGTCTGGATGTCTCCAGAGCCCTCAGGAGCCCAGTTATTTGAGGCAATATTTACTTTGGCAGTCAATGAGATCCTGCTGAGACATGCATAAGCATAACCTCTGGAATGACCTCTGGATTCACTTTGACATCTCTTAGCCATTTAAACTCATTTGTCTTTACCTTTTCCCCTTTTGGTCAAGGTCTTTTTCCAATTGCATTGCTAGTTGGTGCTTGGTAGTAATCCCTCAGAGCAAGGGAGGCTCATCCCCAGGAGTCATGTCCCACAGTGTGGGAAGGTAATGTATTTATATACTGAGTTTGGCTTAAAGAGAGGCCACATTTGAGCAAAAGGAGGCTCTCAGGTGGTAACTCTTAGATACTCTGTAATACTAGGCTAAATTTCAATTTCAAATGTAAAGGTTCCTAAGTACAGTCATCAGTAATAGGGCCCATCAATGATCCATCCTCCTTCACTAGTCACTGCCCCTGTAGTCAGGCTCCTCGCTATCCCATTAGAGAATGTGGCAGAGCTCCCCAGGATGGGAATTCGGTACTCTTTTGGTTATTGTGTGAATCTCCCCCCCACTGTGACAATGCTCAAAGAACACTTGAACACATTTATACGCCTTACAGGTGTGCCCAAAGTGAACCTCTTCCAATGCACCTATCACTGACACTCCACACCAGTGATCCTCCCATGCCACAGTTGTAGCCCTTCTGTGATCTAAAACTTCTTAAAAAATGAAGCCATCAAAATAACCAAATACAATTAATAAGAAAATGAAATAATAATGATAGTTTTAAAAATAGCAAATAAAATACAAAAATTTTAAATAAAATTGGAATAATAAAAATTAAAAAATTTAAAAAGTTTTTACAGTATGTCTTTCATCACTGTAAGATCTGTTGTCTTGTCTGTACAGTGTCATTTTCTTCCGTTAATTCCCCCAGTGCCTTATCTTTTAAATTTTGTCTTCAAATAGCTTTAGGTTACAGAAAAGTGACATACAGAATATAGGGGATTCCCATATACCCAACATCCTTCCACTTTTTCCCTTTCCCCTATTAATAAAATTTTATTTGCGGATAGTACATTTGTTACAATTGATATACAAATATTGAAACATTGCTACTAACCATGGTTGATTTATATTATGGTTTACATTTTGGACCATACTCTTTCATAAAGTTTGATAAAAATTTAATATGGCCTGTATCCATCATTGCAAGATTACACCAAAAATGCCCCGTGTTACATTTCTTCTATTCCTTCCTCCCCCTCCCCTCAGGACCTCAGGTAACCACCAAGTTTCACTCCTTGAAAAACAACATTCTTAGTTACTTGCAACAACATTAAGGGCTTGACATACTGGCTTATCCTCCCCTACTAGACACTGACTATGCTCTCGAGAGTCTCTTGCCACCTCTATTTGAGAATATAGCAGGATTCTCCAGGATGGGAGTCCAACACCTTCCCATTCATTATGTGGGTCTCTACACACTAATATAACACACTATGACAAAAAGAACACTAGCACACTACCTAGAAGCCTGCCCCAGGTGTGTCCTGTCCCACATGACCCCCACATCCAACACCCTAAATTAGTAACCTTCCCCTGCCATATTTGCCAAAATTACCAATGTTTTAGTTTCAGCCACATGTGTGCAAATACCTAGAGTTCAACTGCTCCCTCCCCCAGGTTCCATGGACAGTCCAACCCACCCTGTCCACTCTACCCACCTCCCAAACCAGCACCATCCAACCCAATAGCATCACTGTACCACTGTCAAGCCCATCCGCTGCACAAGTACATCCTTCCACCTTAAAGATTTTGCCCTTATGGGCATTGACTCAAAACATTCTCTCTTACTTTCTCCTGAAAACCTATCTTCCATAATCTAGCTCTGTGCGTTTGCTCAACTTGCTTAATTCATATCATGTTACATTTGTCCTTCAGTGCCTGGCTTCCTTCACTCAACCTAAGGTCCTCAAGATTCATCCATGCTATCCCATGTGTTAATACTGAATTCCTTCTTGTAGCTGTGTAATATTCCATTGTATGTATATACTACAATTTGTTTTTCCATTCATTCATCTGTTGATGGACATTGGGTTATTTCTAACTTTTGGCAATAGCAAATAATGCCCCTATGAACATCTGTTTATATATTTGCTTTCAATTCCTCTGGCTATATACCCAGCAGTGGGATTGCTGGATCATATGGCAATTCTATAGTTAAGCTTCCTGAGGAACCACCAAACTGTACTCTGTTTCTTTAATAGCCTCCAGTCTAATGGGTATAAGATGATATCTCATTGCGATTGTGATTTGCGTTTCCTTAATAGCTAGTGACATTGAGCATCTTTTCATGTGCTTTTTAGCCATTCATATTTCTTCTTTGGAGAAGTATCTATTCAAATCACTTGACCATTTTTTAAATGGGTTGCTTGTCTTTTTTATTTTCAAGGAGTAGGATTTCTTTATATATGCTGGATATTAGGCCCCTATCAGATATATGGTTACCAAATATTTTCTCCCACTAAGTAGGCTACCTTTTCACTTTCTTGAAAAACTCCTTTAAGGTGCAAAAGTTTTTAATTTTGAGGAGATCTCATTTATCTATTTTTCCTTTCACTGCTCATGCTTTGGATGTGAAGTTCATGAAACCATTTCCAATAACAAGGTCCAGTAGATGCTTCCCTGCATTATCTGCCAAGATCTTTATGGTCTTGGCTCTTATATTTAGATTTTTGATCCATCCTGAGTTAATTTTTGTCTAAGGTATAAGATGCTGTTCCTCTCTCATTCTTTTGGATATAGATACCTAGTTCTCCGAGCACCATTTGTTGAAGAGGCCATTCTCTCCAAGCTGAGTGGACTTGGTGGACTTTTCAAATATTAGTTGATTGTATATGTGAGGATTAATATCAGAACTCTTAAATCGGTTCCATCTGTCAGTATGTCTATCCTTGTGCCAGTACCATAGTTTTGACCACTGTACCTTTGTAGTATGTTTTAATGCCAGGTACTGTGATTCTTCCAATTTCATTTTTCTTTTTCAATATGTATTTGGCTATTCAGGACCCCTTCCCTTTCCTAATAAATTTCATAGTTAGCTCTTCCAATTCAGTAAAAAATGCTGTGTAGATATTTATTGGAATTGCATTAAATAAATCAGTTTGGGTAGGATAGACATCTTAATGATGTTTAGTCTTCCTATTCATGAACATATTCTTCCATTTACTTAGGTCTCTGATTTCCTTTAACAGTGTTGTGTAGGTTTCTGAGTACAAGTAATTTACATCTTTAGTTAAACTTATTCCTAAGTATTTAATTCTTTTAGATGCTATTGTAAGTGGGATTTTTTCTTGATTTCCTCCTCAGTTTTCTCATTATTGATATATAGAAATGCTACTGATTTTTTCACATTGATCTAATAACCCACAACTTTACTGAACTCATTTATATGCTCTAGAAACTTTGTTGTAGATTTCTCAGGGCTTTCAAGGTATAGGTTCATGTCCACTGCAAATAGTGAAATTTTCACTTCTGCTTTTCCAATTTGGATGCCTTTTATATCTTTTTCTAGCCAAAGTGCTCAAGCAAGTACTTCTAACACAATGTTAAATAGGAGTGGTGATAGTGAGCATCCTTGTCTTGTTCCCAATCATAGAGGGAAAGCTTTTACGATTTCACCATTGAATATGATGTTAGTTGTGAATTTTTCATATATATCCTTGTCATGTTGAGAATGTTTTGTTCTATTCCTATCTTTTGAAGTGTTTTTATCAGGAAAGGGTACTGGATTTTGTTGTATGCTTTTTCTGTATCTTTAGAAGTGATCTTGTGACTTTTTTTCTTTTGATCTGTTTATGTGGTATATTACATTGATTGGTTTTTTTATGTTGAAACATCCTTGCATACCAAGGATGAAATCCACTTGATCATGGTGTATAATTTGTTTGATGTGTCATTGAATATGATTAGCAAGTGATTTGTTGAGGATTTTAGCATCTAGATTCATTAGAGAGATAAGTCTATAGTTTTCCTTTCTTGTGCTGTCTTTGGCTTTGGTATTAGTTTTATGTCGGCATCATAGAATAATTTGGGCAATGTTCTCTACACTTCTATAGTTTGGTAGAGTTTGAGCAGGATTGATGTTAGTTCTTTCCAAAATGTTTGTTTGAATTCTCCTGTGAAGCTGTCTGGTCCTGGGCTCTTAGTTGGAAGGTTTTTGATGACTAATTCAATCTCATTACTTGTGATTGGTCTGTTGAGTTCATCAATTTCTTCTTTTGTCATTGTAGTCTGCTTGTGTATTTCTAGGAATTTTTCCATTTCCTCTAAATTATCCATCTTGTTGGCATACAATTTTTCAAAATATCCTCTTATCATACTCTATTTCAGTGTGGTGAGTGGTGATATCCCCTTCCTAGTTTCTTATTTTATATATTTGCATTTTCTTTCTTTTTTTCTTCATTAGAGTAGTAAGGATTTGTCAGTTTTATTAATCTTCTTGAATAACCAGCTTTAGGTTTTGTTTATTTTTTCTAGTGCTTTCTTATTTTCAATTTCATTTAGCTCTGCTCTAATCTTTTGTTGTTTTTTTCTTTCTACTTGTTTTGAGGTTAATTTGTTGTTCTTTTTCTAATTCCTCCATGTATGCAGTTAAGTCTTTGATTTTAGCTCTGTCTTCTTTTTTTCATATAGACATTTATCACTATGAATTTGCCTCTCAGTACTACTTTTGCCACATCCCATAGGTTTTGATATGTTGTGTTGTCATTTTCATTTGTTTCAAGGAAGTTACTAATTTCTTTTGTGATTTCTTCCTTGACTCACTGTTTGTCTAATAATGTGTTGTTTAACATCCTTATTTTTGTGTCTAATCTGGTTCTCTGCCCCTTAATGATTTATAGTTTCATTCCGTTGTGGTCAGAGAAAGTACTTTGTATAGCTTCAATCTTTCTGAATTCATTAAGCATTGTTCTATGGCCTGGCGTGTGGTCTATCCTGGAGAATGATCCATGTGCATTTGAGAAGAATGGATATCCTGCTGTATTTTTTTGTAATGTTTTGTGTATGACTCTTATGTCCTGATCCTCTAATATATTGTTCAAGGTCTTTGTTTCTTTATCGATTCTCTGTCGAGATGTTCTGTGTATTAAAGTCTCCCACTATAATTGTAGAGGCAACTATTTCTCCACTTAGTTTTTTCAATGTTTGCCTCATGTATATTGAGATGGCCTGGTTAGGTACATAAATGTTTATGACAGATTACCCCTTTTATTAATATATAGTGTCTGTCTTTGTATCTTAAAATAGTTTTTTATTTATAGTTTACTTTGTCTGATATTAGTATAGCTACTCCCACCCTTTTCTGTTTATTGTTTGCATGTAAAATAGTTTTTCAGCCATTCACTTAGTCTTCTTGCATCTCCGAGTCTAAGGTGGGATTGTTGTAGACAGCATATAGATGAGTCATATTTTCTTAACTATTCTGCCAATCTGTGTCTCTTGAATAGAGAGTTTAATCCATTAACATTCGATGTAATTACTATGAAGGAATTACTTGCATTAGCCATATTTTCGTTAGGTTTATGTATGCCATATGTTGTTTTTATTTCTCTTTTTATCTTTTTGTTGTACTTGCACTGTCCTCCAATTCTATCCATCTCATTGTTTCTTTCAACCTCCAGAACTCCCTTTTTATTTCTTGAAGGCAGGTTTCTTATCGACAGACTCTCTAATTTCTGTTTATCTGCAAGTATTTTGAACTCTCATTCTTTTAATGTTTCTTTAAAAAATTTTATTGAAGTATATATCTCATACATGAGCATAAGTAAACAATAAGTGTATTGCAACTGTTGTGAACTTATAAAACAAACATACATAACGTCATACAGGCCTTTCATACCTCACCCTACCACCAATGTCTTGCATTGTTGTTAAATATTTTTAATGATTAAAGAGAATCCTCAAAATATTACTACTAACCAAAGTATTTTCCCCCAGCCCACCCTTTTATTATTATTATTTTTATACATGAACATACATAGAAAATAAGTGTATAGTAAAAGTTATGAACTTACAAAGCAAACATTCATAATATCATACAGCGGTCCCCTACATCAACCCTCCACCAACATCTTGCATTGTCGTGAGACATTTGTTACATTTATGAAAGAATATTGTCAAAATCTTACTGCTAATTATAATCCTTATCTTATATTTGGTGTATTTTTCGCCCAACCAACGCTATTGTTATTTTTAAAATATATTTTTATGACAAGTTGTAAACTCAAAAATGATCATGCATATGTGCAGAATTCCTGAACAACACTACTCTATCAACATACTACAACATGGTGGAACACTATTTTGGATTATGAGATAATATCAACCAATTATTACCAGGTCTATAGCATGCATTTGGCATACTCCCCCATTATCAACACAGTATTTCTTTGTCATAGATGCAAGTATATTACATTATGACTGTTAACCACAGTCCATAGGTCATTCCAGTTGTATTTGTCCCATGGTTCTCCACATTCTTACCACCCTGCAATAGTGATGTACATCTGCTCCAGCTCAAAAATGACATTCTTGCATCTGTACCATCAGCCAAAATTCTCATTCACCTCCGGGTTTTCTCTGTTCTGCCCGAGCTTGGTGGATTTGACAGACTAGTCAAAAATCACTTGACCATAGATGGGAGGGTCTGTTTCTGAACCATCAGTTTTGTTTCATTGGTCCATGTGTCCGTCTTTATGCCAGTACCCTGCTGTTTTTACTACTGTAGCTAGGTAATACGATTTAATGTCTGGAAAGGAGGGTCCTCCAACTTCATTTTTCCTTTTTAAGATGTTTATGGCTATTCAGGACCCCTTACCTTTCCAAATAAACTTGATAATCATGTTTTCCATTTATTTAAAAATGCTGGTGGAATTCTTTTTTTTAAATTTCGTTGAACTAGTATATGAATTTGAATAGAATTTACATCTTATGTTATTTCCAATCCATAAGCATGGAATGTTCTTCCAATTTAGGACTTTTTAAAATTTCTTTTAACAATGAGTTGTAGTTTTTTGAATACAAGTGCTTTTCATAGTCGGTTAAGTTTATTCCTGAATGTT
>JAKSZT010017877.1:16295-31542 GCA_026826555.1 Tolypeutes matacus | reverse complement strand
GAAAAAGAACATACAACTATCCAAAAACAAGCTGATGGCAAGAAATCACAAAGATTAGAGCAGAATTAAATGAAATTGAAAATAAAAAACAATAGAGAGTATTAACAAAACCAGTAGCTGTTATATTGAGATGATTAATAAAACTGACTAACACTTAGCTAGAATAATGAAAAAATAAAGAAGATGCAAATAAATAAAATCAAATATGAGAGAGAGGATATCACCACTGACCCCACAGAAGTAAAGAGTATCTTAAGAGGATACTAGGAAAAATTAATGCCAATAATCTGAAAAATAAACTTCTAGAAACATATGACCAGTCTATACTGTTGAAAGAAGAAATAGAACACCTCAAAAGACTAATCATAAGTAATGAGATTGAATGGGTCATCAAAAACCTCCCAACAAAGAAAATTCCAAGAGCAGATGGCTTCACAGGTGAATTCTACCAATGATTATAAAAAGAACAAATACCAGTCCCACTCAGACTCTTCCAGAAAATTGCCAATACCACCCTAATTCCAGAGCTACATAAGGATGCTATAAAAAAATTACAAAACAATCTCTCTAATGAACTTAGATGTAAAAATCCTCAACATAATACTTGCAAATTGAATCCAACAACACATCAACCAAATTATACACCATGATCAACTAGGTTTTATCCCAGGTATGCAAGTATGTTTCAATATAATAAAATCAATTAATGTAATACACCACACCATATTAACAGAGAAAAGGAAAAATTTACATGATCATCTCTATTGATGCAGAAAAGACATTCAACAAAATTCAGCAAAATTTCTTGATAAAAGCATTTTGAAAGAAAAGAAGGAGAATTCCTCAACATTATAAAGCGCATATATGAAAAAACCCACAGCTTACATCATCCTTAATGATGAAAGACTAAAGGCTTTCCTTCTAAGATCTATAACAAGACAAGGATGCCCACTGTCACCACCCTTATTCTGCATTGTGTTAAAAATTCTTGCTAGTACACTTAGGCATGATAAAGAACCAAAAGACATCCAAATTGGAGATGAGAAGTAAAACTTCCACTATTTGCAGATGAAATGATCCTATATATAGAAAGTCCTAAAAAATCTAGAGCAAGAGAGATAAAACAAACAAAAACAAAAAAGCAACTAGAGCAGAGAAATGTGTTCAGTAAAGTGACAGGATATAAGATTAACATGCAAAAATCAGTACGGTTTGTTTACACTTATAATGAGCAATCTGAAGAAAAATAAAGAAAAAACTGTACTTACGATAGCAATTAAAGAATCAGATATCTAGGAATAAATTCAACTAAGTATGTAAAGGACTTGTACACAGAAAACTACAAGCACTGCTAAAAGAAGACCTAAATAAATGAAGGATATTTCATGTGCATGGATTGGAAGAATAAATATAATTAAGATGTAATTTCTACTTAAGTTGATTTAGATTCAATGTAATCCCAATAAAAATTTCAACAGCATTTTTACATAAATGGAAAAACAAATTATCAAATGTATTTGGGAAGGTAAACGGTTTGCTTTTTCCCTTCTAATCTTGATAAAATTAATTTAATTTCTAGCTTTCTAACAATAGTGAGCATCTCCAAATTCAAAAGTTGAAAACATAGGTGCAATTGGAATACCAGAAAAAGAAAAAGGAGCAGAAGAAATATTTGAGGTACTACTGGCAAAGAATTTTCCTGAGTTAGTGACAGACCCAAATCCAAAGAAAGTTTAGAGAACAGCAAACAGTATAAATCAATAAAATATTCACTTAGGCCTGTATGCAAACTGCAGAAAACCAAAGATAAAGAGGACAACTTGAAAGAATCTGGTGACAACTTACCTATAGAATCCAATAGTTTAGTATTACATGGACTTCCCTCAGAAAAACCATATAAGCAAGAAGAGAGTGAAGTGAAATATTTAAATCATTTAAGAAATAATACTAACCTAACATCCTATAGTCAATGAAATTTTCCTTCAAATGTGAAGGAGAATTAAAGACTTTCACAGATAAACAAAAACTGAACTAATTTCTTGCCTGTACACTTGCCTTGAAAGAAATACTAAGAACGTCAAAGAGAAGAAAAAATGCTATAGGAAAGACATTTGATTATGCAGATAATACAAATGGGATTTGAAAAGGAATAACTAAAGAAAAAATATACACATATAGAAGATATAAGTAATCACCTTAAATATGAATCGTGTAAATACATCAATTAAAAGACAGCGAGAGAGAGGCAGAGTCAATATAAAAACAAAACCTAATAAGTTGTCTACAAGAAAACATATTAAATATAGTCATAGAGTAAAATGAAAGATATGAAGAAAGTGTTATCATGCTAACTCTAATCCAAAGGAAAGCTAGAGTAGCTATATTTATTTCAGAAAACTCAGACACCAGAACAAGGAAAATTATGAGAGATAAAGAAGAGTAAATTTTCCAAGAAGCTATCCAAATCCTTAACATGCTGTTGGATGGAATGTTTTATAAATGTCAGGTAGATTAAGGTGATTGATAGTGCAGTTCACAACCATAGCCTTAATGCCTTTCCACCTTCTGGATCTGCCACTTATTGAAAAAATGAGCCAGTAAGGGCTCCAGGAGCTCCTTCTAATATTTTTTAAAATATTTATTAATTCATTTTATTCCCCCTGCCACCCCGCCCACCATTTATGCTTGCTGTCTGCTCTCTGTTTCTGCTTGCTGTGTGCTTGCTGTGTCTGCTCACTGTGTCTGCTTGTCTTCTTTTTAGGAGACACCAGGAACTGAACTCGGGATCTACCATGTGGCAGGTGGGCACCAAAACTCTTGAGCCACATCTATTCCCTACTTGCTGTGACCCCGATTGTATCAGCTTGCTCTGTCAGCTCATTGTCTGTTCATCTTTATTAGGAGGCACCAGGAACAGAACTCAGGACCTCCCAGGTAGGAGGTAGGCACCCATCTGCCTGAGCCACATCCAATCCCCTCCTAATATTTTTTAACAATATTTTTTTTTAATATTGAAAGAAGTTTTAGATTACATAAATGTTACATTGAAAATATTGGGGATTCCCATATACTCCACTCCCTCTCCCTCCACAGACACACATATATAAATATGTTTTCCTGTGTTGACAAAAACATTCATGTTGTAGCCACAAGGCTATAGGAAAAAGTAAGTATACAAGATGGTGAGGTTCATATTTGTTCATCTATGTCTCATGTAAAGCAGGGACTCTGCAACTCAGTAATATTTCTGGGAAACAGAAGGCAAGAGATTTGTCCAAGATGTAGAGTTATGTGATTATTCCCATTAAGAAAGGACAAAAGGATCATTGGATCTTTTAGGGATGCATTATCAGTTGGCATAGGCTACACTGGACCATGAACAGATGACAAAACAAACAGACAAATAATTGAGGCAAAATAGCCAGGTTCAAGGAAGAATCTGTCATAGGAGGCTCTCCAGCTAGCCAGGACCTTTGCCCCTTCATCAGAGCCTCTTTGGTGCTATTGACTTTATAAGAAGAACTGAAGAAAATGAATTAAACATTTAAAATGTTAGAAAGACTTCTGGTGTAGCTGCTTTCTCCCAAATGAGAATTCTGTCAATCCTTTTGGAATTATTTCTTGTGTTGGACAAAATGAATGATCGGGAATTACAGATAAAAAAGAAGAGAATTGATAGTGTGCTTTTTGAAAACAAGAGAGTTTATTGAATTTGTCAAAAATCCTCTATCTCTTACTGATGTGTTTATAGCCTATGTAAATAAAATAATATCACATGCATTCAAGCAGCCTCACTTGCTCTTTAGGACACAGTGGTTATATGGATGTAGCCCCAAAGGAGTATGATAAAAGAGTCAACAATATGGAACTTTTTCCTCATAATGATAAAGTAATTGAATAATAATGGCTTGCATTTCTAAATGTGTATATGAGGAAAAATAAATCCAAACTTCATGAAACAGAATAAACTTTATTTCACAAAGGTACAAATACATTCTGATTTTGAGTGATTAAATTTTATGGATATTTCAATAAATTAATTGGATCACAATCTGTATGAAAGAAAGTTTTACTTGGAAACTAGAAGTATACTGAGTTTCCTATGAAGTAGAAGGAGAACAAAATCTTGAGATGGCCAGAACTTTAAAAAAAAAAAAAACAAATATAATGATGTAAGCTTTTCTTCTCAGATATCATAAACCAATACATAAGTTTAAACAACAAAATATTCATGATATTTGTCTTTTTGGACCAACAGCAAAAGGGAAATTTCATGTATTTCAATATAATATGTTTGTTCTTGTTTCTGGAATAGCCAAAGTGATCCATAATAAGAAGAGACAGTTTTCTGAAGAGAATCATATTTACAAACATCTTATATAAAGTTAAAGGCAACATTGCAAATAACTTGAAAAAATTGATAATTAATACAAAGTTATTGGGACAACTGAACATTTGTCAAAAAAATGAACTTGTAACAAAAATTATAATTTTATAAAAATTAGTAAGAAGAATTCAGTTCCCATTATGACACAACAAACACAGAACCATACTCTTGTATACAAAATTGGAATTAAAGTTACCCACTAATATTTTTATGTGTTTTTTAATTAAAGCAGTTGTAGGTTTACAGAAAAATCATGCAGATACTGCACAATTCTCATATAACCCCCTAATTCAAATACTGTTTTAACTGTAATTCACATTTTGCATTGGTGTGGCACATTTGTTATTGTTGATGAAACAATATTATTATAACTATATTATTAACTAGATCTGTATTTCTTTTTTAATACTAGTGGCATATATGAAACCTAAAATTTTGCATTTTATCGACTTTCAATTCAGTGGTGTTAATTGCATTTGCAATGCTGTGACACCATCAACAACATTCATTACAAAAACTCTTACATTAACCTAAACAGAAGGTCTAAAACAATTAACCATAACTCTCCATTCTCCACCCCCAACCAAACTCTGTGAACTGGGATTCTAGTTTATGACTTTATAAATATTCATATTCTAATTATTTTGTATCTTTGAAATCATACAATAGTTATCCTTCTGCTTCTGGTTTATTTCATCAAATATAATGTCTTCAAGGGCCATCCATGTTGTTCCTTGCCCATTTACTAATACAGTTTATTTAATAATTGATAATTTATTAATAAACTGTATTAAAATAATAATAAAATCCCACAACCACCACCAAAATTAAAAGATTAGTTACAAACTAAGAGCATGCTTTACAACTTATATCTGTGGCAGCAACCTTCCTCT
The DNA here is from genome assembly GCA_026826555.1 of Tolypeutes matacus. Taxonomy (NCBI): domain Eukaryota; kingdom Metazoa; phylum Chordata; class Mammalia; order Cingulata; family Chlamyphoridae; genus Tolypeutes; species Tolypeutes matacus. The sequence goes on along the minus strand of JAKSZT010017877.1, from coordinate 26,262 downwards.
GCCCAAGGGTCCCATCCTCTTGTTATTTAATCAGATATGACTAATCTAGGTAATTTTGAGTAGGGATTTTACATATGTAATTAAAGGCCCAAAGCAGTCAATTTTAGGATCCTGAGATTATCTGTATGGGTCATATCAGTTTCTTCATGTTGCTTGTTCTGCCAAATAAAGGTTAACAATAATGGAAGATTAATATTATAAAGTTTATTAAATGCAAAGGAGATAGAAACAATTAAGACATATTTAAGTCAAAATAGTACATAGAAAGAGCTGCTTATTAGTAATTAATATGATATGTGGCCCACGAGCTACAAAAAAGGATCCCACTGTTGTGGAAATTCACAAACCACTAAATAGTTAATAAGAAATAAAGTAATGATAAATGTATATACAAACTCACCAAACCAGGGGACACATCAACATCTAATTCATGGCTGGGAAGTCCCGAATAAGCAGCAGTTGCCAGAGTAATGATTGGAAACACCTGGGGGGAGCATCCCCTCCCAGGGTGAGACTAGACTTCAACCTGCTTCGATATGATCCTCCCCTTTTATACTAACATCGAGTATTGCTTATCTGTCCAAATCATGAGCCAAAGCACAGTCCAGAGTTTGTTCATCAATTCCCAAGGAAGTGGCCTGTTTCTTTGAGGTTCACAACCTCCCTGGAATGTTCCTAATAATTATCTTGGTGTTTGCTTGACCTGGGAACAAAGAACTGTAAGTTATTTCTTTAGGCCATAGGGTTACTGCCCAGTTTCTCTGACTTTTAGGCAACTAGGAAATACTAGTTGCTGATTGTCAGAGTTTAAACTTTGAAAAATACCCACTAAATTTTTTCCCAATACATTGGTGATAGAGAAAGACGTCAGAGATTTGCAACATGATATGGATTTGATGCATTGTTGTTGGCTTTGAGGTGGAGGGCTTTGGTTCACGTGCCAAGAAATGCAGATGACCTTTAGAGGCTTAGAGCAGGCCCCAGCTAACAGCCAGCAAAGAAATGGGACTTCAATCCTGTAACCACAAGGAACTTATTGCTTCAGTACCTAGAATGAGCTTGGAAGTGGATTCTTCCCCAGAGACTTCTGATAAGAGTCAATCAAGACTCGCACCTTGATTTTGGCCTTATGAAACCTTTAGAAGAGGACCCAGATGTGCCTTGCCAGAATTCTATCCTGTGAAAAACTAAATGGGTGCTGTTTAAGGCTGCAGAATGTGTGGTAATTTGTTATGACAATGATAGAAAACTAATATATATTTTGGTATCTAGAAGTGGAGTGCTTCTGTAAAAATACCTAAAAATATGGAAGTGGTTTGGGAATCGGGCAGTGAGTAGATGCTGGAGAATGTTGGGGAAAATGATAGGAAAAGCCTAGATTTCCTTGAACAGAAATATATACATTGAATTTGCTGCTGGTGAAGGCTCAGAGGGGAGTGAGAAGCTTTATAGAAAAGTACTAAATCACGTTAGAAAAAGCATAAATCACTGTGAAAACACTGATTGTGGAAATCTGGACTTGAATGCTGCTAGTGAAGGTTTAGGAGAAAACGAGGAACATGTTATCAGAACCTAGAAACAGAGAGATCCTTGATATGTTAGGGTAGAATCTTAGCAAGATTGTGTCTTACAGTTAATATGGAAAGCAGAACTCAAACATGATTAACTTGATATGAAAATTTTAAGGCAAATTAAAAAATATCTTTTGGATAAAAGTATTGGGAAAATGTACCAGTCAAATTTTTATTGCTTTTAATTAAACTATTTCGAGATAATTATAGATTAGTATGCCATTGTAAGAAATAATAGAGATTCTGTGTACCATTTACTCAGTCTCCCCCATTAAAAACATTTAAATAAGCAATAGTGCAATATTAAAACCAGAATACTGGCAGTGATGTAGTCAAGATAGAGAATAATTCTAATGCCACAAAGCTCTTTTATGCTTCCCTTAACTAATATCATCCATTCTATAGCAGTTTGATATTATTTATGAATTCCCAAAATAGATATTGGATTATGTTTGTAAACTGGTCTGTTCCTCTGGGCATATTGGATTGTATTAGATTCAGAGGTTTCACTTTTACTTGATTAAATTAAGACAAATTGATTCAGCCATGTCAGTAGGATGTTGAGTCCCCACCTCCTTCATGGAGTCATAGAGAAAATGACATGGCAGAGGAGAGAGTGGGAGTTTTGATTCTGGAGACTCAGGAAGTAAATACACAGAAAAGTAGATATGTGAGGAAAGAGAGAAAGTTCCATTTGGCATGGCAGAGGCCATGGTAAGAGAATGAGCCTGATAGTCTACAGCTGACCTTGTGAAGACAGCAGAGCAGGTGAGCCCAGAAAGAAACAAGCCCCAGGGAGAAAGACAAGCCTTATGCTAACCTGTATCTGAGCTCAGAGAGAAGCGAGTCTCGGCAGAGAGAGAAGACATCCCAACCTACAGCTGAGATTGGAAGATGCTGGGACCACAGGGCCTTAGAAGGAAAAGGAAGGCTGCATCCTCGAAGAGACCAGCAGCCATCTTGCTCCAACATATGGCAACAGACTTTAGTGAAGGAAGTAACCTACACTTCATAGCCTTGTGACTGGAAGCTTCTACCCCAAATAAATACCCTTTATAAAAGCCAACAGATTTCTGGTACTTTGGATCAGCACCCCTTTAGCTGACTAATACACCTTCTATCTCCAACACCTCCTTACCACCTGGAAATCACTAATATGTCCTCTGTTGCTATTATTTTGTGATATCAAGAATGTTAATTAAATGGGATTATACAGTATGCTATTTTCATTAGAGAAATTGTGGGTTTACAGAAAAATCATGCATAAAATACAAGATTCCCAAGTACCACCCTATTATTAACTCTCTACATTGTTGTGATATATTTGTTACTATTAACGAGAACACAGTTTTATAATTATACTGTTAAATATAGTCTACAGTTTAACTTAGGGTTCACTGTTTGTGCTGTGTAGTTCCATGGATTTTTTTAAAAAATTCTAGTCCAGTACCAAATATACACACTAGCACTTCTGCTTTTAACCACATTCAGGTATAGATTTCAGTTCTGTTAATAATGCTCACAATTTTGTGATACCATCACCACTACTCATTACCAAAACTTTTCCATCATTCCAAATAGAAATTTTATACATTTTTGGCTTTAAATCCCTATTACTTTTCCTCACCTCAACCCACAGTTAACTATATTCTAGATTCTGACCCTCTGAATTTACTTATTCTAATTATTTCATATCAGTGGGATCATTCAATATTTGCTCTTTTGCATCCCATGTATTTTACTCAATAGGACTTCTTCAAGTGTCATACAGGTTGTTGAATGTATCAGTACTTCAGTCATTTTCTACAGATGAAAAATATTCATTGCATGTATGTATCCCATTTTGTTTATCCATTCATCAGTTGATGAACACTTGGGTTGTTTCCTTCTTTTGCCAATTGTGAATAATGCTGCTATGAATATTGTTGTGCAAATATCTCTTCTGTGTCACTGCTTTCAATTCTAAGGGGTATATATGGAGTAGAGGGATAGCTAGGCCATTTTATATTTATATTCTTAGTTTTCTGAGTAACAAACTGTCTTCCACAGCAGCTGCACCATTTTATATTCCCACCAACAATGAATGAGTGTTCCTATTTCTCCACAGCCTTTCCAATGCCTGTTATTTTCTGCTTTGTTAATAGTGTCCATTCTAATGGTTGTGAAGTGGTATCTCACTGTGGTTTTGTTTTACATTTCTTTGAGGAATAATGATGTTGAACATTTTTTCATTGCAATTTGTATATCTTCTTTGGAGAATTATCTATTCTAATCATTTCCTCATTTTTTAAATTGGGTTGTCTTTATGTTGTTAAGTTGAAGGATTTCTTTATATATTCTGGGTATTAAACCTTTCTTGGATATATAGTCTCCAAATATTTTCTCCCATTGTAGAGTGCCATTTTACTTTATTGATAAAGTCCTTTGAGGAGCAAAAATTTTTTTTGTTTTGTTTTGTTTTTTAGGCCAGTAAAAAGAATTTATTAAGAAATGGGGAAAGAACAGAGCTTGCTGAGAAATGGGAGAGAAGGATGGAAATATGCATCGAGATCTGATGCGGGCTCCTTTAGGCAGAGAGAGCCAAAGTTTTTAATGTGAATGAGGTACAATTTAACTATTTTTAATTTTGTTGTTTTTGCTTTGGATATAAAGTCTTAGAAGCCATTGCCTAACACAAAGTCCTGAAGAGTCTTCATTTCATTTTCTTCCAGGAGATTAATGGTTCTTGCACTTATATTTAGGTCTTTGATCCATTTTGAGTTGACTTTTGTCAACTGTGAAGTAGAGGATCCTCCTATTTTCTATTTTTCAAATGGAGTTCCAATTTCCCCAGCACCATTTGTTGAAGAGACTATTCATCCCCAATTGAGTGGTCTTTGCCTATTTTACAGAACTCAGTTGGCCATAGCAGTGAAGATTGATTTCTGAGCTCTGAATTCAATAACATTGGTTTATATGTCCATCCTTATGTCAGAACCATACTGTTTTGAATACTGTGGTTTTGTAATAAGATTTCAGAATAGGAAGTATGAGTTCTCCAACTTCATTCTTCTTTTTCAAGATGGATTTAGAGATACTAGGGCCCCTTGCAATTTCATATGAGTTTCATGATTGAATTTTCCATTTCTGCAAAGAAGATTTTTTTTTGAATTTTGATTGGAATTGCATTGAATATGTAATTTGCTTTAGGTAGGATTGACATCTTTACAAAATTTAGTCTTCCAATCCATGAACACAGAATGCCCTTCCATTTATCTAGGTCATCTTTGATTTCTTTTAACAATGTTTTGCAGTTTTCTTTGTGGAACCACTTTATATCTTTGGATAGATTTATTCCTACTACTTTAATTCTTTTAGTTGCTATTGTTAATGGTATTTTGTTCTTGATTTCTTATTCCAATTGTTCATTGATTTTGTAAAGATTGTAAAGAAACACTGCTGATTTTTGCATGTGGACCTTGTACACTGCCATTTAACCAAGACCATTTTTTAGCTCTAGGAGCTTTCTTGTAGATTTTTCAGGGATTTCTCTATATAGGATCATGTCATCTGTAAACAGGGAATGTTTAATTCTTCCTTTGCTGTATTTCTTTCTCTTGCCTAATTGCTCTGGATTGATTTTCCAGTGTAATGTTGAATAACAATGGTAACAATAGGCATCCTTGTCTTGTTCCTGATCTTAGAGGGAAAGCTGTCAGTGTTTTCACCATTGAAAATGAAGCTAACTGTGGGTTTTTCATAGAAGCCCTTTATAATGTTGAGGAGTTTACTGCTATTCCTAGTTTTCTAGAAGTTTTTGTCAAGGAGAGATGTTGTATGTTTTTCCAATGTCTTTTCTGCACAAATTGAGATTATCATGTGTTTTTTCCATTGTTATGTTAGTATATTACTCTTAATTGATATTTTTATATTGCTCCACCATTTTAAATGGGATTAATCCCATTTGATCATGATATATAATTCTTTTGATTTGCAATATTGTTTTGAAATGGGCACTTTATAAGATTCCATTTTAATTTGTCTCCTGGCATATCCATTATATTTCTTTAAATAATTTTTAGAGTTGCACTAGAGACTCCAACATATATTTTAATTAACATAAAACCACCTTCAAACAACACTACCACTTACATTTATTGAGGATACTTGACAACAGAATATTCCAAAATCCTCTCTCCCATTTCCTGTGAAGTCATTTTACTTAGCAATATGTTATATCCCATAATTCATTGCTACAACTGTGAATTTAAACATCTAAATTCTGTAACAATTTAGAACAATATAAAATAATTTATTTTCACTTAATTTATTCCTTCCCTTAATTCTTGCTGATCCTAGTTTCTGAACTCTATCATTGTCCTGCTCCATGAGGAACTTATTTTAACATCATTGAAAATAAGAGTTTTTGTTATGAACTCCCTTAAGTTTTGTTTTTCTGAGAAAGTATTAAATTCTACTACAGTTAAAAAGATGATGTCACTGGAAACAGAATTATAAGTGCTTGTTTTTTAAAACATTTTAAATATGCCATTCCCACCTCTTCTTAGTTGCCTGTTGTATTAAATTTCTCCAAAGAAACAGAATTGATAAGATGTATTATGCATTCACTTATGGAACCATGAGTCCTGGCCACAGGAAACACAGCACTGTAGATTGGGCGCTAATTTAGAGCATATACACCATCCTGGAGAACACTGTCCCCTTCATGCAAGGTATTGCCATGCATTTGGTGATGTAACTGTGTCTTCAAAAGACAATTCTGTTCTATCATCTCAGCTTCTTCAAGATGATGGGGAACATAGTAAGACCAGTGAATTTTATGAACGTGCAAATTCCCATACTTAATTCGTTGTGTAGTGGAAATCTTGATGAGAAGTTATGCTTTGGAGAATACAATTATAGTGGATTAAACATTCTGAATGTCCACAGATGGTACTTTTGGTTAAGTCTTGCACACAAGTAGGAAAATCCATATCTGGAATAATTGTCTATTATAGTGAAAGCCAAATATTTTTCCTTCCGTGATGGATGTGGGCCTGTGTAATCCACCTGCCACCAGGTGACAGGCTGATCACCTTAGGGAATGATGACAGGTTGGGGACTGAAAGTTGGTTTCTTCTGGCAGATTGAACACTCAGCAGTGACTATTGCTAGGTCAGCCTTGGTGAGTAGAAGTCTGTGATGCTGAGCCAATGCATAACCTCTATCCCTACTACCATGGCAATTTTGTTCATGAACCCTTTTGGCAATGATAGGAGTGGTTGGAGAAAGGGTCTGACTGTTACACACAGGCTTTCCTGTCCACTTGATTATTAAAATATTCCTTTGCTGGAGTCAACCTCAGATGAGGATTCACATGTAGAAAAATGTCATCATGTATTATGTCCATTCAGAAAGTACTATCCACATAACTCTTCCTCAGGCATCTTTATCATCAACTTTCCAATCATGGGAAAGTTTATGCTGCATATATGTTTACACAAATTTTAAAAAAAGGAACTAAAGAGAGAATGACCGTAAAATTCAATACATGATCCCAAACTGGATCTAATAATGGCAAAAATAATAGAGGCATAAAGGACATTATTGGGACATATGAACAAATTGGAGTGTAGAATGTAAAGCTTTATACAATGTTAAAAAATGTGTAAACTTGATAACTGCACTTATGATGGTTCCATAAGTTAATATCCTTGTTAGTAAATGTACATAGAGTATGATGTAAACGAATTAGTCTCAAATGTTTATAAAATAGATATACAGACAGGTAGATAAATAGATAACTGGAAAAATGGATTAATAGATAATAGATAATAGCTAGAATGATACAATAAATGTGACAAAATGTTAAAATTGCTGGGACTGAGTTGCTGGGTGGGGTTATGTTAGAGTTCTCTAGATGGGTTTTGTATTATATTTGTAGTTGTTTTGTAAGTCTGAAATTATTTCAAAATAAAAGTTTAAGAAAAAATTGCAAAAGTATCTGTCTCACTGCCTTTTAACCAAAATTACCATCTTTGAAATATTTTTTCTGTTCATATAGGAAAATTGATAATGAATTTCACATTATTTTTACTAAATTAAATTTTACCATTTTTATTTTCCATGTGTATGATTTAATTTGTAAATGTTCAGTCCAATCTCTTTACCCATTTTCCCTTTGTAAATTAGTTTTTTGCACCCTATAATTTGATATGAGGTATTTATGTATTAACATAGAAAATTTACATTATATTTTTTGAAATATTATTCTTTTGTAGTTTGTCAAGTTTTGTATATATTGCACATTAATACTCAAAGGTACATTAATTTTAAATATACAAAAACATCCTTCTAAAATTCCTTCTTCATGTAAATTAAATATCTGACTCCAGATCAGTTTTACTTTAACTCTGTCCTTTGGAATTCTATAAATATATGGCTAATTCACACCAAATTCAAGTTAGTAAAAAGTTAGATATAACCCAAAAACCTGAGCCTGTTCATGTTTGTATTATAATCTATATTACCTCCTAACTTAAATGCTCTCATCTATAGTTTGAGGAACAGACATAAAGAGAAACCTAGACAAAATACTGAGTGATAAAATGTCACCAAAGACATAAATATTATTTTACTTTAAAAATATATAGCACATACACTAAATATAGGCAAATAAAATCATTGCTTGAGAATTAGATGTCAGTACCATATTGGAAGATATCTTCTCTCACAGCTTCACCAGACTCTGAATTCTGCAATTGAATTCAAATCCAATGAGTTTCATATCCTTTTCTTGTAAGGTCATGGGATGTTTAGAAATATAGAATGTGGTGAATATACTCCTTCAGAAATTTTATGTGAACAATTTTTTTTTAATATTCTAGTAGCTATCTTTAAAAAAACTGAAAAGAAACAGGTGAAATTGACCTTTATTAATATATATGTACTAAAATAATATCAACAAAATATTACATTAACACATAATCAGAATAAAATATTTATGAGATATTTTATCGTACTACATCTTTGAAATCTATTGTATATTTGAAAATTATATAAGATCTCAATTTGGACTAGTCACATTTCAGTTGCTCAGGAGTCACATAAGGTCTGTGGTTGAAACATAATTCCAGAACCTAGCTATGGACTTAATCCTGAGTTAGAATTCATTAAATAAGTATTTTATTATATTTTATTTAATTTTATAGGAATATAATTATTAATTTTTGTTGTTAGAATTACATATAATGTTATGTATTGTGTGCATGTGGTTTTGGGGTCTATTTGTAAACCCATGGCTTTAAAAAAAAGCCATTCTGATTAAACAAAATGCCTAAACTAAAAGATTTCTTGTCTTCGCAGAAATAATTTCTGATGTATCCTAGGATATCTACAGATATTGTTTTCAGAACTACTCTAAATTTATGAGATGTTTCAAATTAAATCTAGTCTTCTTGTTCACATAAAGGCATTATAATACACTATTATTCAGTAAGAAGATGCTAATTTATATAATAATGCTGTCATAAGAAATATAAAACAACTACAATGAATGAAAAGATCTGTATAACAAACAATAAAAAGTTCCTTGAAATAAAACAAATGTCTTGTAATACAAGCTAAAACTTTCTAATTCATTTATCTAGGGAAAATCTCCACATTTTCTTAATGTGAAACAATGAATAAAATAGTAGCATATTTTACTACTAATTACTGAACACTCTTAGATACTCTCCTTTAACACTTTTACTCTCCTGTTTTCAGACTCTAATCATATATAACAATATTGTTAATTTTCATTAAAATAGAACAAAAATCATCCTATATGCCATCAATCTAGCAAACTAAATAACCTGATTAACATCATTGTACTTGGTATATGTAACAATATACTCAACCTAGTTTGTGGGGAAATATAATCCTCTATCCTAGTGATTTCCTTATTAATTTTAATAATTTGTATTCATTTAAAATATAATAATTTTAATATATTATCAATTATAATTATTTTCTAAAGTCTTATCTTTTTTCTTTTTGAATAGGATAAGAATCCATGAAGTTAATATTGCTCTAATTTTTATTGCTCAATTCAATCTTGCAATCAATTATTTTATATTCATGATTCTCACAAACTTCCCTATCTCTGCTTTTACATTTATTTATTCTATCTTTCTACATTTCTAAACTTATGGAGTTTGTTGTGAAACTGCAATGGTTACCTCTGTTATTGCACCATGCAAACTCTTTAAGGAGCTTATTATTAAAAAATTATTTGAGGGTTAATATTTATTAAGAAAAAATATTTTGCATTCAGATATTATAGGTTAAAGCTGATATAACTTGAGTTGTTAGAAATAAGAAGAATGGTATCATTTGATTCAGGAGAATATATTGCATTCTTTGAGACATTAGGG
>JAKSZT010017877.1:0-11985 GCA_026826555.1 Tolypeutes matacus | reverse complement strand
GATACAATGATGACCTTGAAAATAATCCTCAGAATTAAAAAGAATCATTGATAGAAAAACAAAGTGAGAAACATTCTGAAGATATAGAGGAGTGATATAATTATCATATTTTTATGTTTCCACCAGATATGAAAAACCATGCCTAAGAAATTTGCCAATGTGAAAATGATAATGAAATTATTGCTCATTGGTTTTCTGAAAGACCGGATGCTATGGAGATTGTACATCACAATCTTCTTCCTCTTTCACATGAAAGAAATGTTGGGGAATCTTCTCATTGTCACCCTCAGCATTATTGACCAGTATCTCCAAGTTCCCATGTAATTCTTTCTGAAAAATTTTTTCTTGATTGGTATTTCCTGTATCTCTGTCACTGTTCCCAAATACATCATGAACTCTCTGACCAACAGTCATTCCATAAACTTTGTAGGATGTGCTTCAAAAGTTTTTCATTTTATTTATTGCTGACACTGAATATGCCCTCTTTATACTCATGTCTTATGACCGCTATCCTGCCATCTTTCATCCTTTGCACTATGAGGCCATTAAGGATAGAGGCACTTATTTGTAGATGGTGATGGCATCGTGGCTCAGTGGATGGGTCTATGGTTCCATTCAGGTTGCATGTACATTCTCTGGCAGGTTTTGTTGGCTCAATGTAATACATCAGTTCTATGCTGTCCCTTCACTGCTTACACATTTTTGTTCTGGAGATCATATTTTGTAATATACATTTATTATTGCTAGCTTTCTTTTGCTTTGAAAATTTCATTTTAATGATTGTTGCCTATGTCCACACTTTTGCCACTGTCCTAAGGATACCATTTGCACAATCAAGTTCAAAACTATCTCCAACTGGGAAGCGGCTGTGGCTCAATCAGTAGGGCTCCCGTTTACCATATGGGAGGCCCCGGGTTCGGTTCCCGGGGCCTCCTGGTGAAGGCAAAGCCCGCCCGCGTGGCGTGGTTAGCTGACCCAGCGAGCACAAGCAGCAAGGGGGGGATAAATGAATAAATAAATAAAATCTTTAAAAAAAAAAAACTATTTCCAACTGCATACCCCACTTCACAATGGAAGCTACTTTCCTATCCTCTGGGTTTATTGTGTACTTAGGTTCTACATGAAAATCTCCATCATCACTGAAAATTCTTATCTGTATTCTCATCATGATCCTGCCATTTATAGCCTGAGAAGTGGGTACACATGAAGGTGAGCCTCAGTAATTGGAAATTAACCCCAAAGATGTAAATGTGTATAATATGCATAATTTCATTACCTACTAAATATATCAAATAATTTGTTATATATGAATCTATAAAATATTAGATATTTCTGATTCCATGAATACTCCTAAATAGGTTATAAACAATTTATCATATTTTATGTGTCTGAAATTTTAGGAATGTCTTGATGTTTTATACTCCAGTGAAAACCTCAATGGATTATGTTCCTATCAACAGGACCCACATTTGAAGAAATTGTTCAATGCACCAATACCTATCTGTCTCCTCCTTGGGATGATTTTATCATTATGTAAACATTTATATGTTTTATTACAATTCTTGGTAGTGACTTTTCCAATTTTATTTTTGCAGTAGTTATATAATGAAGATGAACATGTCAGAGTTGTGGTTTTTTCTCTTTCATTGGTTTATATTGTCAAAAATAATTTATAACTTCACAGAGCTAAGAGTTTTAAAAGATTTATTCCCTTTTTTGTGACATTACTATTATATTCAGAAAAGTATTTAAGAGAATTTAAAAATTGAATATACTTTTAACAAGTGACACCAATTACCTATGATTCAATAATAATTTTAAGAGTAGTGATACTGGATGGCAGAAGGTGCAATACTCACTATAAATTGAAAATTGAGAAAGAAGAATATATTATGGTCAGAAATAACAATGTTATCAGAAGCCATATTTTCTTTCATCTGCACATTTTGTATTTCTAAATTTTAAGCTTTACTTAAATTTATTTGTGCATTTATATTCATATTCTAATATTCTAATAAATCTAATATTCTAATAAATTTCATGTTTCATAATATTTCTAAATTTAAATGTGATTCTTTTAATTTTACTTCTAAGTTTTAATTTCATCTAACATTAATTTTATCTCTTCTCATTTTAAATTTACTTCTAATATACTTCTTAATTTTAATTCATTAGCATGGAAAAATATCCTTTTTATTTATTTTGTATTTTTGCTTGCTTCTATTTTCACTCAATTGTTCTTCCTTATCTTCTTCCCATTCTCTAACTGCTCTATTTCTATTCTATTCTTTTTCTCGCTTCCAGTTCTTTCCTTTCCTCCTTAATGAGAAACATGTTTTTTTTCCTAGATTAGACATCAGTTTGGCCCATTTTCTAGATTGTTTACTTCTGATTCTACGCATGATTCTTTAAGGTTCAAGGCATCATGTAGAGTGAAAGAAGCCAGACACAAAAGGACAAATATTTTATGATCTCACTGATATGAAATAAGTAGAATAAGCAAGTTCTTAGATTCATAATCTAGAATATAAGATATCAGGGTGCAGGGTGGGACTAGGGAATGGGGAGTTATAACTTAAATTTACAGAGTTCCTGTTTGGAAAAACAGAAATATTTTGGTAATGGATGATGGTGATCGTATCTCAATATTGCAAACATAATTAACAGCACTGAAATATATATCTGAAGGTGGATAAAAGGGGAAATATGAGATTGTATATATGGAAATAGAATAAAAATTTTATAAAAAATCCATGAAACCACACTACAGAAAATGAACCCTAAATTAAAACATGAATTTAATTAATAGTACAATTACAAAAAATGTATTTTCATCAATTGTGACAAATGTACCCCATCAATACAAGGTGTTAATAGGGGGTTATGTGGGAAACCTGTGTTTTATGTATGATTGTTCTGTAAACCTAGAACTTTTCTAATATGCATATATATGGATGACTCTGTCATTGCTGGGGGTAAGAGATGACATGGGTTTGACTACCAAGGGGTAGCATGAAGGGACATTTTAGGGTGAAAGAACTGTTCTGTATCTTGATTTGGTGGTGATTACATGAAGACTCATAGAACTATATAGAAAAATAAAGCAAATTTTACTATTTTAGGAGTCAGACAAAAAAGAACAACATCAATAAAATTGTAGGTGTTCCAGGTATCTTTCATGCCCATTTTCACATCCTCTAGGCCTAGCCTTTTGCACTGGCTGCTACTGCAACACCAGATGAGTAGATGTGTGTCTGACGGCACCTCTCAGCTGCATCTCCTAGTTCTTCCTTTCTGTTCCAGGGCTTCAGGGCTCTCCATGATGGGCTGCCTGCAGGGACGAACTCATACCAGCCTCTGAGGGAGTTAACATTCCTTAGACAATTAATGGGAAATAAGAACAACTGGAGAAATCTCCCATCTCCATATCTTTAATAGATCTTTCTAAGGTTAATACAATATTTGAAATATATATATATATCATTTCTTTGAAAATTATAAATAGCTTAATAAAAATCTTATTAAAACTAAGTTGATATTTTGACTTGATCTTAATATTGATTCTAAACAACATGTATTTTGAAATAAATAACTCAGAAGAATAGTCACAATTAATTTATTGACATAGATTTGCAAATCAGTAAGGGGGAAGATTTACTTGATAAATAGTACAGAATGATTTAATTAATATTTTCTAAACACTTAAAATTAATATTCTCCAAATCCAAACAAGAACAAAGTTCTACATTTTTAATTTTTTACAATTTTTTGGTAACATATATGTAACATAAAACTTGCCATTTTAAGTGTGCAATTCAGTGGCATTAATTATCTTGAAAATTTGCTATCCTTATCACTGCTTGTGAAAAAAATTTTAATAACCCAAAACAGAAACTGTACAAATTACCCAATTAGCTCCCCATTCAATCTCTCTCCTAGTTCCTGGTAACTTTAACCTACTTTCTATCTCTGTGAATTTCTTATTCTACATATTTCATATAAGTGAAATCATACATTATTTAAACTTTTGTTTCTGGCTAAATTCACTCAAAATGCTTTCAACACATATTAACCATAAAAATGAAATTCTGATACATTCTACAACATGAATGAACCTTGAAAAATCCTGAATGTTTGAAGTAAAACATCATTGATTTATGAGAGGTCAAAAAAGCTGATCAGAATTATTTACCAAAATAATGCATAAGACATAATATGAACAGTTAATTATTTTTATCATATAAAATCAAAATATCTATTTAACTAACATGTAAAAATGGAATTATACTCAATTTTATGGTGAATATAGCTCAAATATTTTATTTTTGATTCATTTATCCAGAGAAAGTGGTAGTGTTTTTGCAGTAAGTATTTCCCTCATTTTATGGAATGAAACGTGTCCCACACAAAGGTATGTTCATGTTCTAGCAACCCCTAGTCCTGTGAATGAGAACTCATTTGCAAATAGCAACTTCCCAAATCATCTTATTTAGTTAAGGCCAAACTAAATCAGTATGAATTTCTATCCAATAAGACTGGAGACCTTTAAAGCAGAGGAAATTTGAACACAGATGAGCAGATGGGGAGAAATATGGGCATGCTACAGAGGCAAAGTTTGAGTCATGGAATACTGGTAAGCCAGCAAAATCAGTCTGCAGTCTTCAGGGAATGAATAATCCTGTTAACACCTTCAGGTGGGATTTCTTGCCTCTAAAATTTAAAGAATTAAATTCCTGTAGATTAAATGAAGTCAGTGATAGTACGTTATGGAAGCCCTGGAAGACTTCTTTCTTCTCTTCTGGACCACTGCAAGAAGAATACTGCAATTTTCTAAATTCCATTTCTCATAACTGCTTTAAAAACAAACTCACATTACTTTAGATCATATATTGCAAGTCATGAAATATTTGCTGAATTTTTTTATGAAAGTCATTTTCTATTTCTCATGCAATAAGTAGCATGTTTTGTTTTGTATATGGAGACTCCATTTGTATGTTTAAGGTCTGCATTTTTACAGATTAACTATTTATCCTTTCCTTTCATTTAATTTTTTTTTTTTTTTTACATTTTTGTGTTATTTGGACATAGTATGGAAGACTAATTGCTCCAATTATTTATTTTTTATTTTTTTATTTTTTTAAAGATACTTAAATTACATAAATGTTAGACAAAAAAATATAGGGGTTCCCATATGCCCCACCTCCCACACCTCCCACAACCTCCCACATAAACATCCTTCATTAGTGTGGCACATCACTTGCAATGGATAAACACATCCTGGGGCTTTGCCATTAAGTATGGACCATAGTTCACATTGTAGACCACACTCTCTCCCACACAGCTCTGCATGTTGTTATATGCTCCAATTCTTCCTATCTGAGGTGGATGCTGATTTGTGTGATGGCTTCACTTTATGAGGACAATGTCAGCGGTATATATTTATAATTTCACATCATGAATGTGAAATAGCTGGGAAATATTTTGTGTGTGATTTCAGTGATCCTGCTTGGCTATTTTAAATTTTCACCTGACTTCCTTGCTTCATGTTAAGAGAGTATACATCATGAATCCTTGAAGCAAGTAGGGTTTCAAAGTTTCAAGAAAGACATTTCTATCATGCAAGTCTCTGTCAGAGAGTATTCTTCAGCATTGTTTCTAGACTATTCAGTAAAATTTTTATGGTGGTTGAGTGATAACAGTATTTTAGGTTGACCTTCACTTTACCTGGATTATTAGATTATCAGTTTCTCCATACATGTTTTCCTGAAAAGGTTGTTACAGCAGCAAAACAGCAAAAGAAAATGTGATTTTATTGCATAAAGTATTAAATGATTATCATGTGAAAATGAGGGCTGTTATGAATAAAACAATAAAATCTGATGAAGATATACCGAAGATATTTAGAATATTTTATGAAAATATGGTGAATTTTCCTAATTTGTGTTTTTTATATAGTAGAAATTGATGTCAAATATTGATGTTATCATTGGTCCTAAGGGGCTGAATTTCATCTAGAAATGGAAAAAGAAACAATAGTTCTCTAACAGCATCCTGTGATTCTTCTCCCTTACAACATTTGAGATATGAAATAGATAATCACATTATAATGGAAAAAGAAAGGACTACTCAGTAGCTGATGTTGGATAAATAGTTATTTAGGGAACAGAGAAAGATAGCCACTTCAGTGTATAAAAGTACTCTAAAATTTAAAATAAAAAAGAATGTATTAAAGTACAAGGAATACAAATCATAGAGTGATATTTCCCTCATTTTATTACAAAAATAATTTTCTAGAAAAAAATTAAGTAACAACAAAGGCCAGATTCTTAAATTCACATCACATAAGTAATCAATATCTACTAATTTGGCATATAAATAAAATGAAAGAAAAATAACCTACAAGGAACCTATTTGTAATACATTGATTATTATTAATAAAATTAGTAAGTAAAAAGCAGGAATGGGTAAGATATAGCTCAAGGAACTCATTGTCAGTTGAAAGGGAGCAAGTTCACACAAAATGAGGTCAGGCTGAAAAATACTCAGCTAAATTATCTACCAAAATTGTCTTCCAAATGTTTTGATTTTAGGGACAATTAATAAACCCCTTTTCCTCTCCTGGGTTCAAACAAATTTAAAGATCAGATTTTAAGAGCGCAGTTTGAAAATTTTTGACAAAATATATGCCAATGCATCATACACTTCGATATAGAAAAAATCATTTTCACTCAGATTTCTCATGCCTCCACCCACCCATTATCCACCTAGCCCCACAGTACTCACCATTCTGATTTCTTCAACTATAAATTAGTTTTGTTTCTTTAGAACTTCATATAAAAACAACCACACACTTTTAGATATGGCTTCTTTCTCACAGATTTGATGGTTTTGAGGTCCATAAATGTTGTATATGTTCTACTTTATTACTTTGAATTGTTTTGGTGCCTTGATTGAAAATCAATTGAACATGTAAAAATGGATCTGTTTTTCAATTCCACTCTTTTCTATGGATCTATTTCTTTTATTTTAGGAGAATACCACCACATTTTTATGATCATAGTTTTATATTAATTAATAAAATTGATTATTACATGTCTTCCAAATTTATATTCATTACTAATATTCTTTCAGATATATAGTTACTTTGCTTTTATATATATATTTTAACTTCAGCTTGTCAATTTGTCAAAAAGAGTCTGCTGATATAGTTTGGTTTTATATTGATTCTAAGAAACAATATGGGAGAGCCAAGATGGCAGAATAGGGGACAGCAAGCTGCCATTCTCCTCTAGAAACTTCAGGAAGGTAGGCATGTTTACCTGTCAGAAGGGAAGCCATGGGGCTGTGGCAGCAGTTGGAGAGGATAGCTAGAGATGGGAGGCCCAGGTGGCTGGGGGAAAGGGAACCCATAGTAGATAGGGCACTCAAGCCAACTCAGAGGCTAGAGAAGCCAGGGAAGGGACATGGCTGGAAGACCAGCACTCGGGGGGCTACTAGAGTGAGTTTAGTTACCTGCCTCCAGGCAACGAAGGGAGCATCCCAGTAACCAGCAGACTTTTGAAGTGGAGGATCCTCAAAAATTATGGGGATCCAGCACATAACCAACTCAGAGAGAGAGAGAGAGAGATGTAAAGGGAAGGGAGATAAGGTGAGTGGGCCAAGAAAAATAAAGACACCAGCAGGCTCTGAAACAACTTGATGGAGATGGGAAGGGGGAACTGAGCAGGCAGGTTTCCACACCAGTCTGCCCTGGGAGAGAGAGGAATGTGTCAGTGAGCGGTAAGCTGACAGGTACCTAGCATCTCTGGAGAGGGGGAAGCCTGAAGAGACAAAAGCCAAAACATTAGAAGCTTAACTGGCCTGAGGAGAAAAATGGCAGGCAGAGGCAGAGGACCACCTTTCAGAAGTCTTGAGAAGCCTAAACTAACTGGTGGAGCTGGTGGAGCTCAGTGGTTAAACTCTTGCTTCACATATACAAGGTCCTGGGTTCAATACCTGGTACCACTTTACAAAAAAAGGTCTAACTATTCAAAGTGATAAAAAGGTTGGATGCAGGCACCCCAGGGTATTCAGGCAGCAGGAGTTGAAGGACATGCAGCCTCAGGGCAAGAAATTTAGAATGAGATTATTTTTTAGCGTATTTTATTTTTTATTTTTTATTTTGTATTCCTTATTCCTTTCTCTACACCCTGGTATATTAACTGGGAAGGGCAGACTTGAAAAGAGATTTGTGAGCACTGGATCCCTGAGACCATTGAAAGTGACTTGAGAGAGAAGCCTATTATCTGTTTTTGTTTGTGTGTGTGGTTAATTGTTGCTTTTATCCTCTCCTTTTTCCTCCCTTTCTCCTTAGGTTATTTATTTTCTTCCTTTCACTTTCCCCTCTATTATTGCATTTATTTTGTTCCAACTTCTCCTGTTAGGTCCTCATTTTCTTTCTTTTCTTCTTACCTTTTGGATCTTTTATTTTATTCTTTTTTCCCATTTCATTCTCTTTTTTATTCCACATTTTAAAATTTTAATCCTTTTATTTTTAATGATTTTTTACTTTTATTATTATTTATTTTCTCTTTTCTTCCTGATTTTTTAAGATTCCTTTTCCATCTTGTGTGTGTGTGTTTATTATTTTTCTCTTCTTTCTTTCCTTTTCTATGGTCTTAATATTTCTGCAAGGGATCACAGACAACTAGAAGGATATATAATAAGTGGAACCAAGTGTGTCAAAGAGGAAACTTAAAACGAAAGAACAGCAAAAAAATTCTTGAGAAGAAAGAGAAGCTAACTATCTGAATAAGGCCAAAAAGATTAACAGAGGCCCAGACATCAGTGAAAAATTACCAGCCATACTAAGAAACAGGAAGATCTGGCCCAGTCTAATGAGCAAGGCATATCAAAACTGCAGTGAGATATCATCTTACATCTATTAGACTGGCAGCTTTAAAAAACAGAGAACTACAAGTGTTAGGGATGATGCTGAGGAGAGGGAACACTCATCCAGTGCTGGTGGAGTGTAGAATGGTGCACCTATTTTGGAGGACAGTTTGGCAGTTCTTCAGGAAGCTAACTATACAACAGCCATATGATCCAGCAATCCCACTGCTGGGTATAATCTCAGAAGAATTCAAACCAAGAACACGAACAGATATTTGTACACAAATGTTCATAATTACATTATTCAATATTGCCAAAATTTGGAAGCAACTCAAGTGTCCATTAAAATATAAATGGATAAGCAATTTGTGGTATATGCTTACAATGGAATATTACTCAGCTGTAAGATGGTATGTAGTATTAACAAATGGGACAACATGGATGAATCTTGAAGACCTTATGTTGAGTGAACTAAGCCAGTCACTGAACCATAAATATATGATCTCACTGATATGACTTAAGCAAGTTGAGCAGACTTACAAGGCTAGAGTCTGTAAAAAGGTTAAGAGGAGAGAAAAAGGTAATAAAGTATAGGGAGCCAATGCTCAATATGGACAAAACTTATGATAAGGTGGAAGGGGGTGATGTTGGTGCAGTGATGTGAGGGGAGGTGATGGTGCTGGAATGTGATGGGGAGGAGGTTGGCGACACTGAGTTGTACTATCCATGGAAGAGGGGAGAGGGCTGGAGGAAAAAACAGGTGAACTGTGGCGATTTGTAGGACTGTGGTTAAAAATACAGTGGTGCGAATGTTCTATTGGTAAATAATGCAGGGGAGGATTACTGGTAAATGGCATCAGGCTTAGGGAATATGTGGGATAGGGTGCACCTGAATCATGCTTCTGTGGAATATGAAAATGTTCGTATTGTCATAGGGTGCTATCTCAGAAGGTGTAGACCCACACAATAAGCAAGAAAATATTAAACTCCCATTTAGGGGACTCCTGGTACGTTCTCAATTAGAGAGGCAAGAATACCTTTAGAACATAGGCAGTGCCTAATAAAAGATAACAGATCAATATGTCAAGCCCTCAATATTACTACATGTAAATATGAACCTTATTATTCAAAATTTGAAACTTAGTGGTTACCGTAGTTGTGAGGAGAGGGGGTGGGAAGAATAGAATTGATGAAACATAGGGTCCTTTTAGGGCATTGGAATTGTTTTGCATTTTCTTGGCAATAACTGATACAAGGCATTATAAATTTTTTCAAAAAGTATAAAAGTGTATGGTGCAAAATGTAATCTGTAATGTAAACTGTTGACCGTAGTTAGTAACAATGCTTCAATATTTGTTCATCAATTGTAACAAATGTATCATATTGATATAAGATGTTATCAATAGATGAAAATGTGAGAAGGGGTGGTCTTGGGGTTTAGGGGAATCCCCTATATTTTCTATGTAATATTTCTATAACTGAAAGCTTCTTTGAAATAAAGTGAAAAATGAGACACTGAGAAATATCAAGAAAAAATTCTGACTGTTCGTAAAAAAGATAACATATCTTATGATGATGAAATACATAAAAATTATTGTGAATATTTTAAAAAATTAGTTTACAATTTTTTATTTTTATTTTTTGTATTTTATTTGTTTTTATTGTTTTATTTTATTTTTATTCATTTTTGGGCTTTGTTTTGGGGTGGTTTTGGATTGCTGAAAGGTCACAACTGTAGCAGGGTAGGATCATTCTTATGGGGTGTCAGTGATGGGGGATGTATGGGAAGGGGTGCACCTGGGGCTTGATTATAGAATATGAACAAGTTCAAGTAGCCATGGAGTATTGTCTCCATGGGTGGAGACCTACACAAAAAATGAAAGAATATCAAATTCCAATTCTGGGAATTCCTGCTACATTCTCTAATAGAGCAGGAAGAACTCCCCAAGGACATGGACTTGCCTACCAAAGGAAGACAGAACAATATGCCAGGCCCCTGACATTGGTAGCTATACTTATGAGTCTTGTTCCTGTGTATTGAAAGTTAGCTTAGTATTATATATTGCCTAGGAGTTACTTCCTGAAAACCTCCTTTTTTCTCAAATGTAGCCCCTCTCTAAGCCAAACTCATCATATAAACTCATTATCTTCCAGACTGCATGGGACTTGAGTCCTGGGGATGAGCTTCCCTGGCACTGATGGATTATTGTCAAGCACAGACTAGCAATGTATTTGGAAAAATACCTTGACCAAATGGGGGAAATATTAAATACAAATGAGTTTTTATGGCTAAGAGATAATTGAGTGGGGACCTCATACCAGAGGTTACACTTATGCATGTCTCAGGAGGATCTCATTGAAGCCACAGTAAACAGTACCTCAAGCAAGTTTGCTTTTGTGGGCTCTAGAGATGTCTAGACCCTAAAGGTAGGACAGATCATCTCAGGAATTAGGCACCCTGTTTGTGGACCTTAATTTGGAACATGTGCTCTCCAACGTAATAGACCCATTTATAATTTCCCTACATATGGCTCTTCTTCCCCTTTTACTTGAAACTATAATTAACATTATAATCATTAATTATATGTACAAAAGACTCAGTTATTTGGTCTATTCATATGCTGGTTGAGTCTGGAATCTCAACAGAGTTGCAACACCTACTCTACCGTTCATCAGTCTAGCCCAGGACAACCAAGAAAAGGATGATGATGGACAACACCCATCCAAAAAAACAGTCTCTACAACTGCAAGCAGCACAGTTCCATCCTTCTGCCCCAAGAGATCTAAGCCACCTCTCAATCAGAAACAGAATGGGCATTACCATCTTAAAATCCTCTATATCGAGGAATGAACAAATGTAAGGGGGAATGCAACTAATGAGTAAAGTATATTTATTTTTCTAGCAATGGAAGAATTTGTATCATTGATATAAAGGCAGTAGTCATCAGAGTTTCTGAGGGGAGAGAGAATGAAGAATAGGAGTAACATGGGGCATTTGGGGGACATTAGAATTGTTCTTAATTAGATTACAATGATGGATACAGCCATTATACATTTTGGTAAAACCTGTAAAAATGTGCAATTGAAAGTGTAGACTATAATGTAAATTATTGA
>JAKSZT010017869.1:0-41772 GCA_026826555.1 Tolypeutes matacus | reverse complement strand
AGTTCTATTCTATCTATTCGGTTTTCTTCTTTAATTATTATTATTAAGTTTTTCCTTTCAGCCCTTTCTTTACTCTTTCTCTTTTCATAATTCTAGTCTTCAAAATCATTATGTATATTTTCCTCTATTTGGTTTCCCAGTCCATTGTAGGTACTCCACTTTATTTCCTATTACTCTACACTGTGTACATGAGTTAAATATTCATTTTACTAAGTCTTATATGGCCCCTCTTCTAACTTTTATCTATATTACTATTATCCTTCTTCCTTTCTCACATCTTTCTATTTCTCTGGCACTAATCTTTTGCCTTCAAGGGAACATAGAAAGAAGCAAAGAAATAAAATAAGAAGAAAAAGTGTCAAAGAGAAAACTTAAAACACACACAGAACCACCAGCTAAATAAAACTCTCTAGTAGAGAGAGAAGCTAATCAGGTGAATAAATCCATCAAGATAAAATGATGACTAGAGGGCAACAAAAAATTACAAACCACACTGAGAAACAGGAAGACATGGACCAGTCCAATGAACAAACTAAAAACCAGGAAGAGATGCAGAACATCAAACAACTAATCATAGCTTTCCAAACAAATATCATGGACCAACTTAATGAAGTGTAGGAAGAGATTAAGGATATAAAGAAGACACTGTGAGAAGATACTGAAGAAATTGTAAACATCCATAAAAAGATAACGGATACGATGGTGATCAATGGCACAATGCAAGAAATAAAAAAGATGCTGGATTCACATAAGAGTAGATTTGAACAGGCAGAAGAAAGAATTAGTGATGTGGAAGACAATACATCTGAAATCAAACAGATAGTAGAACAGATAGATAAAAAGGTAGAAAAAATCCAGCAGGGACTCAGGGCTTTAAATGACAACACAAAATGCACAAACATATACATTATAGGCATCCCAGAAGGAGAAGAGAAGGAAAAGAGAACAGAAGGAGTGTTGAAGGAAATAATGGCTGAAAACTTCCCAACCCTAGGCTTTTGAAGTAAGGTTTTTGAAATGAGAGTAAATGATTTCTCCAGGTGATTTTGAAGTATGCTTGAGTTTGAAAGCTGTCTTAGAATATCCTGATTTCATCTAATAATTCATGAATATCTTTATCTGGTTTACTGGAAGCCTTTTACCTTTGTCTCTGAAAGTCATTCTTGCAAAAAATTATTTCTCTTTTCCAGCTGTTCTATGTCTAAACTCTCCTTTGGAGATTTTAACTATAAGTTTCAGCAACTGGAAGCTCAGTATCTATTTTCTTTAAAGATCAGTCTTTTATCTCCAAATACTTATCCTATATTTGCTTGTTAGTTATTCAAACAAAATAATAAGTTGTTCTCCAAGTACAATATGCTGTTTATTTAAAAGTTAAAACAAGCATGTAAGATGATGTTTTTTGGGCTAAATTATGACAAGCAATAAGTTCTTTAGGAGTGAAGAAGGAATTATGGTGGATTTGTTGTATAAATGTGGCAAAGGAAATGGTTAACTCTTGAAAATTTTTGGAGAGAAAAATGGAAGACAAAGTCATTTAAGCAAGGAAGTATAGTGGGAACAAAGCAGAAACTCAGCAGCCTGAAAGATGTAGATGTGAAACACCCTGGTGGAGTTTCATAAAAGTGGTCTGGGTAAGAGGGATGGGAGAGTTGAGGGGCATAAGCAAGGGCCTCAGGTTTAGTTTCCACCTGTGCACACTGAGAGCAAAGGATACTTTAGTATCTAAATGTGGAAGGCACAATGGAGGTGGCATTTCCTAGAAATTAACTGTTCTTTGGAAATAAAGACATTTGAGAAGAAAAGAAGCTGGTCAAGGTTTATTCTAATAGTGTAGCTATGAAATTAAAAAAAAGATGGCCTGAAATGAGTGGTCATATTAAAAACTAAAAGGAAAGAGAAGAAAAAAGTAACTTACACAAAATAAAGAGAATGCATGAAAGGTTTTAATGTGTTATTGACTGAATGAAAATGAAATAAAGTTTAGAATTAATTCTAGATACCTGGGTATGGTTATAAATTTCTACATCTTTGTTCTCAAACTGGGAGTAAGGTAGAATGTGCTTGTCTATGCAGCCTCCCACCTTTTCCCCTTTCTCACTGTGGCTCATCTTGTCCAGGCTTTTCCTTGCTCGGGACCCAGCATTACAGCAAACCCTGCTGCTAATTAGGCTTTGAAACAGGTTTCCTCAAGGCCTGCAAGAGTGTTCTTACTTAGAGAGGATGAATAGCATGTTTTACTGCCAATATAAACTGTTAATGCAGGTCTTTATCTTTAATTATTAAAAAAAATTCAAACACTATGACTGGTCTTAATAAAGTTATCACAGAAATTAAGGGTTGTTAGATCTGGTTTATAGAAATGAAAAAGTCAGTACTTCTCCTGTGAAACACCTACAGGCTTCACATGGGATGACTCACTCTGGCCTTCATACCTGGGCTCAGAATGGAGACTTGCTCAGCACTTCTCCCTTCTGTGGAGCTGCCACTAGTAGAAAGACCCCAAAGCTGTGTTTGTGAAATATTGAAACACTTGTCTGTTTTTGACAAACCCAATGTACTAAGAAAAGTTCATTATTATGGGGGTTTTTACAAGTCCATTATAGTAGATCCCATTCAGAATGAGAGTTTCTTGTATTTCTTATATTTTGACAAGCCTATTAAAATTTTAAAGGCCCTCAAATAATTTTGCTTGTGAACCACTGACATCTTCTATTTAAAAATAGTAAAAGGGCCAGGTCTAAGGATCATATCTGTTAAAAATTTATAAAAGTAGGGTGCATCAAAATGCATATCCAGCATCCCTATCTTCCCACTCTAATCTTCCCAATAACAACAGGTGGTTGTTTTATTTACTTTAGAGTAAGAAGGCCTGGGATTACATATATTTTGGAAAGAGATCAAAGGCAAGAAGAATTGACAGCTTAAGGAATACACTAATGAGTAACTGACAGATCTGATCCCTTATCCTGTAAAAGCCACATTCTGTGATATTCCCATTCATTCTTTAATATAATATACAACAATGTTCAAAACCACCCATGATATTCCCATACATGGAGAGATCAGACTTTTAGAAAGCTTAAAGTATTAGCCCAAGTCACACTGTGGATGCAAGATAGAGCGAGGATTTCAAGCCAGGAAACCATACTCTAAATCTCAGGATTTTGTTCACCATGCTACAACATGTTATAATATAATAGCCTCAGACATACTCAGCTGTATCTCTGATTACATCATTAAAAAATACACTAAAGAAAGAAGTTAATGGGGAAAAGTGTGGGAGGGGAAAAGGGTGGGCAATGTGGGAATCCCCTATATTTTCAATGCAACATGCATGTAATCTAAAGCTTCTTTAAGGAGAATGTTCCATTGATGGGCCCTTGAAATAGACAACTACGCTTGTGAGCCTTTGCACTTGAAATTGAAACTTAGCCTAGTATTGTGGGGTGCCTAAGA
Source organism: Tolypeutes matacus (assembly GCA_026826555.1). Taxonomy (NCBI): domain Eukaryota; kingdom Metazoa; phylum Chordata; class Mammalia; order Cingulata; family Chlamyphoridae; genus Tolypeutes; species Tolypeutes matacus. Next base: position 38,313 of record JAKSZT010017869.1, on the reverse strand, counting down.
GTTGCCTCCTGAGAGCTTCCTTGTTGCTTAAATGTGACCTCTCTCTAAGCCAAATTCAGCATATAAATGAAATACCTTACCCTCAGCGTGGGACAAGACTCTCAGGGGTGAGCTTCCCTGGTACTGAAGGATTACTACCAAGCACCAACTAGCAGTGCAACTGGAAAAAGACCTCAAATAAACGGGAAAATGTAAAGACAAATGAGTTTATATGGCCAAGAGACTTCAGAGTGAGTTGGGAGGTCATCCCAGAGGTAACGTTTATGCACATCTCAGCATGATCTCATGCATTGCCAAAGTGGGTACTTCCCCAAATAATGGGGTTTCTGAGGGCTCTGGAGACACCAAGGTCTTATGGTCTGGATAGATAGCTCTGGAGTTTGTTGCCTTGCCAGTGGGCCTTACTTTGGAGTTTGTGCTCCTGAGAGTGACAGAGTTGGACTCGGTTATGTTTTCCCTACATATGGCTCATCTGTCCCTTCTATTTAAACCTATACTTGGTGCTTGAGATTGTAGGTGTACATCCAAGAGAATGCAATCTTTGTTCTTTCCTGTTCCAGCTAGGCCCTGAGCCTCAGCAGAGTTGCAACACTTACTCTCCAGTTCATTGTACTCACACAGGATAACTAACAAGGAGGTGAGGATTGACAACCACCATACCAAGGAAACGAGAGAGCATACAACTGCAAGCAAGAGAGTCCCATCTATCAGATGTATGGGATTGAAGCTCTTTCTCGATTAGAGTTGGAGTGGACATCATCATCCCAGAATCTTCAGGATTGTGGAAGGAACTATGGACTAGAGTGGACTTACTGGTATTCTATTATTGACTTATTGTGATTCTAGCAATGGAAGTAATTACAACATTGATATGGAGGCAGTGGCCACTGGAGGTTCTGGGCACAGGGAGAGGGAAAACCAGGGCTAATACAGGGGCTTTTTCAGGACTTGGGAATCGTCCTGAATGATATTGCAATGACAGATATAAGCCACTTTATATCTTCCCATAACCTGCAAATTGTGTGGGAGAGAGTGTAAACTACAAGTGAACTATGGTCCATGCTCAGTGCAATGCCCCAGGATGCATTTATCAACTGCAATGAATATGCCACACTAATGAAGGATGTTGTCTATTAGTGGTAGGGTGTTGGAGGTATGAGGAGTGGGGCACATGAGAGTCCCTATATTTTTTGTATAACATTTATGTAATCTAAGTATCTTTAAAAAATAAAAATAAAAAAACATATATAAAAAAGGTTATTAATATGGGAGGGGGTAAAAAGGAAAGGATGTTGGATATATCACAGTCCCCTACGTTCTGTAAGTGACTTTACTGTGATCTAAAACTTCTTTGAAGACAAAATGAAAAAAAAAGTAAAAGACTGGGGAAGAAAAGGAAGAAAATGCCATTGTACATACAGGACAACAGATATTACGGTGATGAAAAGCAAAAAGTAAAAAAACACTTTTTTTCAATAATTTTCATTTTTTAAATACCCTATTTTTTACTTCATTTTAGTTTCAGTTTTTCTAAATTACTGTGTATTTTATTTCTTATGTTTAAACCTATCATTATTATTTCATTTCCCTATTAATTGAATTTGGCAATATTCTTGGCTTCATTTTTTTAAAGAATTTAAAAAAATTTTTTAAAGATACTTAGATTACATAAATATTACATAAAAATTATAGTATTCCCATATGCCCAACCATCTTTCATTAGTGTGGCACATCACCTGCAATAGATATACACATCCTGGGGCTTTACCACTAAGCGTGGCCATAGTTCACATTGTAGACCACACTCTCTCCCACACAGTTCTGCATGTTATATGATAATATAAAATGGCCTATATTTGTCATTGCAATGTCACTCAGGATGATTCCCAAGTCCCAAAAAAACCCATGTATTACAACTGCTTTTCCCTCTCCCAGGCCCCAAAGCATCCAGTGGCCATTGACTTCACATTTATGTTGTAATTTCTTCCATTGCTTGAATCAAAATATGTCTATAACAGAATACCAGTAAGTCCACTCTAGTCTATAGCTCTCCCCCAATCCTGAGGAGTCTGGGAGGAGGTGGTGATGTCCACTCCACCTCCAAATGAGAGGGGTTATATCCCATGGATAAGATGGATGTGATTATCTTTCCTGAAGCTGCCGACTCTCTCCATTCCCTGGGATGGCTGTTGTCCATCATCATCTCCCTGCCAGGTGTCTTAGGTGAGTCCATTGAGCTGTAGAGTAGGAGTTGTAGGTCCACTGAGATTCTGGACAGAGCTGTCACATGGACAGCTCAAAGACTCCAGTCTCTGGAAGTACACCTACAAACTCCACCACCACATATAGGTTTGAATAGAAGGGACAGATGGACGATGTGCTGGGAAAACATATTTGAGTCCAACTCTGTCACTCTCAGGAGCACAGATTCTAAAGAAGGGCCCACTGATAAGGCACCACACTCTGAAGCTATCCACCCTGATATAGGACCTGTGTGTCTCCAGAGCCTTCAGGACCCCCTCTATTTGGGGTGATATCCACATTGGAAGCCTATGAGGTCCTACTGAGATGTGCATAAGCGTTACCTCTGGAATAACCTCCCAACTTACTTTGAAGTCTCTTAGCCATATGAACTCATTTGTCTTTACCTTTTCCCTCTTTTATTTGATGTCTTTTTCCAGTCATATTGCCAGTTAGCACTTGGGAGTAATCCCTTGTTGCCAGGGAGGCTCATCCCCGGGAGTCATGTCCCACACTGGGTGGAAGATAATGCATTCATATGCTGAGTTTGGCTTAGAGAGGGGCCATATTTGAGCAAAAAGGAGGCTCTCGGGAGGCAACCCTTAGGCACCCCATAACAATAGGCTAAGTTTCAATTTCAAGAGCAAAGACTCCTAAGGCTAGTCATAAATATCAAGGGCTCATCAGTGGATCATCCTCCTTCACCAGTCACTGCCCCTGCACTTGGGAGACTGTTGCGGCTCCCTTAGAGAATGGAAGTAATTCAGTATTCTCTCATTTATTCAGTGATTTTCCACCCACTGTGACAATCCCTCATGAACATTTGAACATTTTTATATACTTTATGTTTATGCTCAGGTGAACTTCCTCCCATGCATCCCCCATCCCTAACACCTCACACCAACAATCCTCCTCTACCCCAGTTTTAACCTTTCTGTAATTCAAAGCTTCTTCAAAGATGAAGCCATTACAATAGCTGAATACTATTAATAGGGAAATGAAATAATAATAATAAGTTTAAATGTTAGAGATAATATACATAAAAAATTTTTAAAACTAAAAATAAAATGAAATTAAAAGATTGGGATATTAAAAAAAATGAAAAGTAAAAAAAAAATTTTTGACCATTTGCCTTTCATCCCTGCAATATCTGGTGTCCAGTCGTTACCATGGCACCTTCCCCTTCTAATTACCCAGTGTCTCACTATTTATCATTTTGTCTTCAAAGAAGTTTTAGGCACAGCAATGACTCGCAGAGAATACATGAGACTCTTGTATATGCAACATCCTCCCTCTTTACTCCTTCCCATATTAATACCATTTTATATGTGGAAGGTAGCATTGTTATAACTGACATACAAATATTGAGACATAGTTACTAAACATTGTCAATGGTTTACAATATGGTTTACATTTTAGACCATACACTTTTATAAATTTTGATGATATTTACCATGTCCCACGCTGGGAGAGAGGTAATGCATTCAAATGCTGAGTTTGGCTTAGACAGAGGCCACATTTGAGAAACAAGGAGGCTATCAGGAGGCAATCCTTGGGCACCCGATAACTTTCAATTTCAAGAACAAAGTCTCATAAGGCTAGTCATCAATAACAAAAGCCCATCACTGGATCATCCTTCTTTGACACACACTGTCCCTGCACTTGGGGGACTGTTGCTGCTCCCTTGTAGAATGTGGCAGAGCTTTCCAGGATGGGAATTCAGTATTCCCTCATTTATTGAGTGATTCTCCACCCACTGTGACTGTGCCCCATCAGCATTTGAACAACTTTATATACCTTTTATGTATGTTCAGATGAACTTCCTCCCATCCCTAACACCCCCCAACAATGATCCTCTCCTACCCCAGTTGTAACCCTTCTGTGATCCAAAGCTTCTTTAAAGATAAAGCCAATACAATAGCCAAATACAATTAATAATAAAATGAAATAATAATGATAAATTTAAATGTAAGTGATAGAATACATGAAAACTTTAAAAAAACACTAAAAATTAAATTAAATTAAAGGATTGGGATATTAAAAAAATGGGAAAAATTTTTTTTAATATTTTTAAAAATATATATATTTTTTACATTTTGCATTTTATCACTGCAATATCTGGTGTCTAGTCTGTACCGTGGCACCTTCCCCCTCTCACTCCCCAGTGTCTCACTATTTTTCATTTAATTTTCAAAGAAGTTTTAGGTCATAACAAAGTCACACACAGAAGAAAAGTAAAGAGACTCTCATATACCCAACCTCCTCCCCCTTTCCTCACCCAATATTAAATATTAAAATCTTTTTGTATGTGGAATGGTAGCATTGTTATAACTGTTATACAGAGAGTGAAATATAGTCACTAAACATTGTCAATGGTTCACAATATGGTTTACATTTAGACTGTACACTTTTATAAATTTTAATGATATTTACCATGTCGTGTGTCCATCACTGTAAGGTAATGAAAAAATTTCCACTGACCACTAAATAACCCCTGTTTGATATATTTTGTTCCCCCCTCCCCATTCACCCAGGGCCCACAACAACTCCCTGGCTTGACTCATTGGATGACAAGATTCATAGTTACATGCCACAAGAGGTCTTGACACACTGGTTTGTCCTCACCTATTAGGAACAGCCATTACTCATAAGAGATGCCCACCTGTCTTTTTCTGAGTGCATCAGTCCTCCCAAAGATGGGAGTCCATCTCCTTCCCACTCACTGTGTGGGTATCCACCCACTGATACAATACATTATGACAGGATGAACACTCACACACTCCCTAGAAGCCTGTTCCAGATGCACCCTGTCCCTAATGCCCCTCCAACAAACACCCTAAACCAGTGACAATTCCTAGTCATATTGTCATAAGAGCACTCCCACCTTTCAATCTCATACCCACAATTTCCAAGTGTTTACATGGTCCCTCTCCCATCTCTTCCCCCAGTATCCTGGGTATTCTAACCCACCCTTCCCAATCTACCCACCTGTCAACTCTGCACCACCAAACCCAATAATATCACTACCCACCTGTCCTGTCTCTTCAAAACACAACTACACTGTATCACTTTACCATAGATTACGTCCATATGGGTGATGGCTCACAACTTTCTCTTCTCTTTCTCTTTCTTGTAAACCTTTCTTTCAGACAATAGTTCTCAGAGACTGCTTAATTTTTAAATTTATATCAGTGAGGTCATGTACTGTTCATCCTTCAATGCCTGGCTTGCTTCACTCAACATAAGGTCTTCAAGATTCATCCATGTTTTTCCATGTATTAGCACTTTATTCCTTCTTACAGCTGAGTTATATTCCATTGTATGTATGTACCACATTTGTTTATCCATTCATTTGTTGATGGGCACCTGGGTTGATCCCAACATTTGGCAATAGTGAAAAATGCTGTTATGAACATTGGTATGCATATATCTGTTCATGTCTTTGCTTTCAATTCTTCTGGGTATACACCCAGCAGTGGAGTCACTGGATCATACAGAAGAGCTATTGTTAGTTTTCTGAGGAACTGCCAAACTGTCCTCCACAGTGGCTGGACCATTCCACAATCCCACCAGCAGTGGATGAGTGTTCCCTTTCTTCCACATCCTCTCCAACCCTTATAGACTGCTGGTTTTTTAATAGCCACCATTCTAATGGGTATAAGATGGTATCTCATTGTAATTTTGATTTGCATTTCCCTAATAGCTAGCAATGTAGAGCATTATTTCATGTGATTTTTACCATTTATTTTTCTTCCTTGGAAAAGTAGCTTTTCAGGTCATTTGCCCATTTTTTAAATGGGTTGTTTGTCTTTTTATTTTCGAGGTGTAGGATTTCTTTATATATGCAGGATATTAGTCTCCTATCAGATATATGGTAGCCAAATATTTTCTCCCATTGGGTAGGTGACCTTTTTAATTTCTTAATAACATCCTTTGAAGTTCAAAAATTTTTAATTTTGAGGAGATCCCATTTATCTATTTTTTCTTTTGCTGTTCGTGTTTGGGTGTGAAGTTCATGAAACCACTTCCTATTACAAGGTCCTGTAGATGTTTCCCTACATTATCTTCCAAGGTCTTAATGGTCTTGCCTCTTATATTTAGATCTTTGATCCATTTTGAGTTGATTTTTGTATAAGGTGTGATATGATGTTCCTCTCTCATTCTTTTTGATATGGATATCCAGTTCTCCAAGCACCACTTGTTGAAGAGACCATTCTATCCTGAGTGGGCTTGGTGGCCTTATCAAATATCAGATGACTATATATGCAAGGATTTATATCAGAACTCTCAATTTGGTTCCATTGGTCGGTATGTCAGTATGTCAAATACCATGCAGTTTTGAGCATTGTAGCTTTGTAGTATGTTTTAAAGTCAGGCAATATAATACTTCCCACTTCATTTTTCTTTTCCAATATGTCTTGGCAATTTGGGGTCTCTTACCCTTCCAAATAAATTTTATAGTTAGTTTTTCCAGTTCCTTAAAAAATACAACCTTAGTTTTTATTGGCATTGCATTAAATCTGTAGATTAGTTTGCATAAGATAGACATCTTGATGATGTTTAGTTTTCTTACCCATGAACAGGGAATATTCTTCCATTTATTTAAGTCTTCTTTGATTTCCTTTAACAGTGTTGTGTAGTTTTCTGTATATAAGTCTTTTACATCTTTAGTTAAATTTATTCCTAGGTATTTGATTATTTTAGTTACTATTATAAATGATATTTTTTTCTTGATTTCCTCCTCAGATTGCTCATTATTGGTGTACAGAAATGGTACTGATTTTTGAGCATTGATCTTATAGCCTGCGATGATACTGAACTGCTTTATATGTTCTAGAACCTTAGTTGTAGATTTCTCGGGCTTTCTACATATAGGTTCATGTCGTCTGCAAAGAATGAAATTTTTACATCTTCTTTTCCAATTTGGATGCCTTTTATATTTTTTTCTTGCCTCAGTGCTCAAACAAGTACTTCTAAGACAATGTTAAATAGGAGTGGTGATAGTGGGCATCCTTGTCTTGTTCCCGATCTTAGAGGGAAGGGATTTGGGATTTCATAATTGAAGATGATGTTAGCTTTGGGTTTTTCATATATATCCTTTATCATGTTCAGAAAGTTTCCTTCTATTTACTATCTTTTGCAGTGTTTTTATCAGGAAAGGTTGCTGTATTTTGTCGAATGCATTTTCTGCATCTATTGAGATGACCATGTGATTTTTTTTTCTTTCAATCTGTTTATGTGGTGTATTTCATTGATTGATTTTCTTATGTTGAACCATCCTTGCATATCTGGGATGAAACCCACTTGGTCATGGTGTATAATTCTTTTGATATGTTGTTGATTGTGATTAGCAAGTATTTTATTGAGGATTATAGCATCTAGTTTCATTAGAGAAATTGGTCTGTAATTTTCCTTTCTTGTGGCATTTGGCTTCATTTTTGAAGAAGTTTTGGATCACAGAAGGGTTACAACTATGGCAGGGGGCGGCTCAATGGTGTTTTGTGTCAGTGATGGGGCATACATGGGAGGAAGTTCACCTGGGCATACATAAAAGGTATATAAATATGTTCACATATTCATGGGGCATTGCCACAGTGGATAGAGATTCACAGAACAACCGAAAGATTATTGAATACCCATTCTGGGGAGTTCAGCCACATTCTCTAATGGAAGAGCAACAATCTCCCAAACACAGGGGCAATGATTATTGAAGAAAGATGGTCCATTGATAGGCCTTTGATATTGATGACTATGCTTATGAGCCTTTTGCTTTTCAATTTGCAATTTAGCCTAGTGTTTTACTGTGCCTAAGATGTACCTCCTGAGAGCCTCTTTGTTGCTTCATGTGACCTCTCTCTAAGCCAAACTTAGCAAATAATTGCATTACCTTCCCCTTCAGCAAGGGACATGATTCCCAGGCATGGGCTTCCTTGGCACTGAGGGATTATTACCAAACACCAGCTGGTGATACAACTGGAAAAAGACCTTGACCAAAAGGGGAAAAGGTAAAGACAAATGAGTTTATATTACTAAGAGACTTCAAAGTGGGTCAGGAGGTCCTCAGGGAGGTAACGCTTATGCATGTCTCAGCAGGATCTCTTGGATGGCCAAAGTAGATACTACCCCAAACAGTGGGACTCCTAAGGACTCCAGAGATACCCAGGTCCTACAGTCATGGCAGATAGCTCTGGAGTTTGGTGTCTTACCATTGAGCCCTACTTTGGAGACTGTGCTCCCAAGTGTGACAGAGTTGGACTCAGATGTGACTTCTCTATACATGCCTCTTCTTTCCCTTTTAGTTGAACCTACAGTTGGTGCTGGAGGTTGTAGGTGTACATCCAAGAGACTTGAATCTCTGGGCTGCCCTGTGCCAGCTGGACTCTGAACCTCAGTGGAGTTGCAGTACCTACTCTCTAGTTCAGCGATTCACCCAGCACAACTAACAAGGAGATGAGGATGGACAACCACCACACCAAGGATCTGAGAGAGTCTACAACTGCAAGCCTGAGAGCTCCATTAATCACCCATATGGGATTGAAGTCCTCTCTCAGTTAGAAGTGGAGTGGGCATCACCATCCCAGAATCCTCTGGATTGGAGGATGAATTATGGAATAAAGTAGACTTACTTGTATTCTACTAGAGACTTATTGTGGTTATAGCAATGAAAGAAAGTATATCACTGATGTGGAGACAGGGCCACTGGAAGTTCTGACAGCAAGGACAGGGAAACACAGGTGAAATATGGTGGCATTTCTGGGACTTAGGAACTGTACTGGATGATATTACAATGACAGATACAGGCCATTATATATTCTGCCATAACCTACAGAATTGAGTTGGAGAGAGTGTAAACTTCAATGTAAACTATAATTCATGCTTAGTGGCAATGCTACAAAATGTGTTCATCAATTGCAATGAATGTGCCACACTTATAAAAGAAGTTGTTAATATAGGGAAAATTGGGAGGTCTGAGGAGTGGGGCATATGAGAATCCCTTATATTTTTTTTGTAACATTTCATGTAATCTAAATATCTTTTAAAAATAAATAAAAAATATATTAAGAAAATAAATTATGGAATTTTAATGATAAGTTCTAATTATATAAATGATTCATTTATTGTGACAAATATAGTAATATAAGATTGTAATAGTATATTAGCTATGGATGGTTTATAAAGGAATTTGCTTTACTGTCTTTTTGATTTTTCCACAAATCTAAAACTGCTTTAAAATCAAATGGTTTTTGAAAAAGTAGAACATAAACACTATTGCTATCACTCAAAATAAAATGAAATATTTAGGTATAAATGTAAAACAAAACATATATAAAATAAATACAGGAAAAATATGCTGAAAACTAGAGAACACTGGTGAAATAAGTCAAAGAATAAATAGAGAGTCAATATATGTTCATTTATTGGGAGAATCAACATAGCAGAAATATCATTTCTTCCCAAATTGATATGAGGCACTATGTGATTCCTGTTAAATACTCACACAATATTTTTGTACATCCAGAAAGAAAAATTATACCAAAATTTACACTGTTTGTCCTTGGTAAAATTCCTCTGGGACCTGTGAAACCCAGAAAACAAATTATCTGCTTTCAAAAAACAATTGAGGAACAGGCATAGTATAAATATTCCTATTCCAAAAGGGAGAAATTGGAGGGAAAACATAAGAGATTACATTGTGAAGAAAACCAGAAACTCATCAGGGTGAATTGCATTAGATTTCAAAGTCTGAGAATAATCCTCAGGGGTTCAATGCTCTGTCCTCCTTGCCCACCAGCAGTGGATTCCCCACTCTCCTAGCCTGAGGTGCTCCCTTTGACCCAGACCCCTGTATCAATAGCTCTGTTGTTGGAGACACTCTTCCTACATTTCTTATTTTCCTGCACTATTTCAATCCAGGTAGGCAGTGTTCCTGCTGGTATACAAGTCTCAGAAACATTTTCAGTCTCCATGAAATTCACAGGTGTCCAAGTTACCAGACAAGATTGTCCCCCCAAAATCTTTCTTGAATAACAGCATCTTTATTTCTGGCTTCTGCTGAGATGGTTGATTGTAACCATGAGTCACACAGTTAATCTTTCTGTAAAATAGCTCTCTATCTGCACCTCTGTCCTAGCCTACTCAAAGCATGCTATCTGAAAAGATTAAGAAGATTCCAAATCATTAAATGCTGATTCATTTTCAATTAGTTCTTTCCTCAATCTATCTGTTTCCTCTTATACTATACTATTAGCAGCAAGAAAAAAACAGGGAAGACTTTCCATATTTTTCTTCTAAATCTCTTCTGCTAAATACCCATCCCCAACTTTTACAAGTTTTTCTTTTTACCCAGCAAAACATAATTTATCCTTGTTCTCGGCAACTTTATAATAGTATCCAATATCATGCTTATTATTTCCATAAGAAGTCTCTCCAGAAACTGATTTAACATTCATATTTTAGCAATTTTGTGCTCATAGTGATCTATGTATTCTCTTAGATGATAGAGGCTTTCTCTAACTCTGTCATCACTTCATTCTGAGCCCTCACTGCACATATATGCATATATATTTATATATCATTTTGCAAATGTTGGTATGTATTGTGAAAATTTAGATTTTTACCCACAATAAAAAAAATAAATAAATAAAAAATAAAATAATATTATTGGGAGAGATACAAAAGATAACATATGAAAATATCAATCTAGTGTATTTTGCATAGAAAATGCTTAGAATATATTTTATGAATTAAATTGAGGGAGATGTTAAAAATAAATAAATAAATAAATGACTGGTTCTCAAAAAAAAAAATACATTTAACATCCATATTTCTACCAAAAGGCACTTCTAGGCAATCCAGGGTTTTACCATCAAGTACCTCAAAAATGCCACTGACACCAAAAACTTTGTTAGTTACCTGAGACTGCCATTATGGTATACCATGAAATCAGTGACTTAAAACAAGATAAAATATTGTCTTAACAGCTATGGAGCTAGAAGTCCAAAATAAACATGCCAGCAGGGCCATGCTCCCTCACATACCTGTAGGGAGTAATTTTTCTTTACCTCTTCCTAGGTTCTAATGGATTTCATTCAAGCCTTGTTTTTCATTGCCTTGAAGCTGAAGCACTGCAATCTCTATCTTCATGATTGCATGGCACCTTTTCTTATAAGGACAACAGTCATATTGGATTAGGAACCCACCTAAATCAATTTGGGCTCATATTAACTACATCTTCAAAGTTCCCATTTCAGATATGCTTACATTCACAGGACCTGGAGGAGGTTAACATTTGAACATATGTTTTTGGGGACACAATTTAACTCATCAGTTCATTAATGATAAAGGATCTTTAGGCTCAATGTAAGCAAGGAGTGAAAACAAAGTCAGAGTTGTAAGAAGCCTGGCTAAGTGTTGGAAGCAAGGCTCCAGTGAGAGCAAAGCTGCAAAGACTGGAAGATTGTTTCCTTCTTTTCTTTTTTCCTGTACTGTTGGTGGGTTCACTCTTAATGATCCCCAAACATACTACAAGCTATAGTAATCAAAATAGACAGAAGGATACACATATAATCAATGGAATAGAATTGAGAGTCCAGAAATCCATTCACAAATCTATGGTCAATTTAATTTCAACAAAGTTGCCAACACCAATGGGGAAAGAATTGGATTTTCAAGAAATGCTGCTGGAACAATGGGATATCTAGATGCACAAGAATGAATTTGGAATTTATGCCAGGCATATATTTTAATGTAGATAAAATTTAATGCAAATGGATAAGAGACCTAAAAAGAGCTAAAACTAAATATTAGCCAGAGGAGAAAACTTATGTTCTTCTCACATCTTTTGTGAGCATGCATCCTGCCTTGGATTCCCTGTAACACAAAACTGCTATTCAAAGTCCCTGTTATGGGGCTTTTTTGGGACTTAGGAATTATCCTGAGTAACATTACAATGACAGATATAGGCCATTTTACTCAGCATATAACATGCAGTACTGTGTGGGAGAGAGTGTGGTCTACAATGTGAACTATGGTCCATACTTAGTGGCTAAGCCCCAGGATGTGTATATCCATTGCAGGTGATGTGCCACACTAATGAAAGATGTAGGAGGTTATGGGACGTTTGGGAGGTGGGCAACATGGGAGTCCCTGTAATTTTTGTGTAACATTTATGTAATCTAAGCATCTTTTGAAATATAAACAAACAAACTAACAAACAAAATTCCCTGTTACCCAAATTAACTCCACATTTTTCTTCCCAGGCTTTATACATATTTTTTTCCTCCAACTCTAATATTTAGTTCTAGGCAGCAGGGGCTTGTTCATTTGCTTTTCAATATTTCTGTTGAATGCCCTCTGCTTAGCCACTTTTCCACTCTAAAAGTATTAAGCTAGGCAAGCACCTTGACTGAGACCCTGGGGGAACACCCAGACAGATCAAAGCAGACAAGATCAATTCTTTGTTATTACAGTTGACTCTGCTACCTCTGGAACCAGGTTATGTCAATGAAAATGTGAGATGTGATCTTCAAGACCACTGTCACACTGAGGAGGAAGATGAGTGTAGCTAACTTAAAATGCTGCAATGTTCTCTTACCATATATGTCACCTACTTCTTATTGAGCATTAGTTTGGTTGCTATAAATGTTTGACTATTTTCTAGTTTTATATTAATGTAGACTCTGACCGATACTGTTCATGCTTTCAGTGTTTCTTTGGAGAAACAGTCTCTTGGTGGTCCCTAAGCTGTTCACTAATCAGGTTTTTTACGATTGAGTCAATCTCTTTATCTGTTACAATTCTGTTCATATTTTCTGTATCATATTTTGAGTCAGTTTTGTGATTTTGTGTCATACTAGGAATTTTTCCATTTCATCTAAGTTATCTATTTTGTTGGTAAACAATTGTGTGCTATCTTCTGATATAATACTCATTACTTCTATAAAGTTAATAGTAATCTCCTCACATTCATTTCTGATTTTAGGAATTAGAGCCTCCTACCTTTTTTCTTGTTCAATCTAGTCAAAATTTCATCAATTTCCTTTATCATTCCAAAGAACAAATATTTGGGTTAGTTAAGTCTACTGTTTTTCTGATCTCTCTTTACCATATATGTGCTCTAATATTTATTATTTCATTCTTCTACATAGGGAATGATTTTCTCCTTTTTCCAAGTCTAAAATTGTGAAGTTATAATATTTCTTTGAGATCTTTATTACCTTTTTAATATAGACATTTTCATTTATAAATTTCCCTCTGAGCACTGCTTTCACTACATCCCATGAGATTTGGTGTGCTTAGTTTTTTTCTCCTTCATTTCCAATTATGTTTTGATTTTTAATGTATTTTTATTTTTATGGATTGTTTATTAAAGTTTTTTATTATTTTTACCAGTTTGTCAAAGGAGATTTTCCATATATATGATAAATTTATGCATATATATGTATATATGTGTGTGTGTGTTGACATGACTCACCTAGCAACCTCAAGGGAAATTTTCAATTATGGATCAGGTAGTAGAAATAGATATACTCAGCCAAGGGAAAAACTTTATTTGTATTCCAGACAAGTAGACTCATTGACATTTTGTAACATCTCCTCTCTATCAATCAGCTTCTGCTATTTAATTCTGATATTTAAGAATAGCAAAGTCTCACTCACAGAGAGTAATGAGAATTTAATTCTTATTTATAAATTTGTGGAGTTCAGTTTATCTGGGTTGATGCATTGGTATGTTAATAACAATTATATAAACACAGTTATTTATAGCTATATAATTGTTCTTACCTCTTGAGCATCTGCCATTGTTTTTTCTATTTTATTTATTTAATTTTAATAATAATAAACTTTATTTTAGAAAAGTTTTAAATTTACATTCACAGAAAAATTACAGTGAATATATAGGGAATTCCCACATTATCCCCCCACACCCACACACAGTTTCCCCTATTAGTAGCATCTTAGCTTAGTGGTACCTTTCTTACAATTGATGAGCCAATATTGAAGCATTGCTACTAATCAAAGTGTATAGTTTACATTATGGCTGACATTTTGTGCTGTATAGTTCCCTAGGCCTTGAAAACTGCATACTCTCATGAGTCTATCACTGTAGTATCATACAGAAAAGTCTCACTGCCCAAAATATGTCCTCCATTTCACCCAGTCATCCCACTCTCTCCCTTCAGAATCCCTGGCAACCACTATTTTTATATTAATGTTACAAGTTCTTCAATTATCCAAAGGTAATAATTATAATGAAAATGAATTTACTTTGGTCCCTGATTACAGTCCCTCCTTATGTTTGTTCCTTCCTCAATCTTGAGGGACTTGTGATGATGTCTGCTCTGACTGCTTTAGGCTGAGAGGGGATTTAGATATTATGGGGCAGATGGAAGGAATTGTTTTCCTTGCAGTTGTAGATACGCCTTGTTTTGGGGCATGGGGTTTTTCCAACACCATCATTTTGTTGGTTGTTCAGGGAATTTTGAAAAACAGGAGAGAAGGAGTTGGCCACTACTCTGCTGGGATTCAGGGCTCAACCAGCATATGAACAATCTAAAGATTTAAATCTGTGAAAGATATATTTAACCGGTGTATTGAGAAATATAGGTTCAAATAAAAGGGCTAGAAATATCATAGGGTGGGGGATTATAAATGAATATAACTATGTTATATTGGGAAATAGATTATCATATATTCCCAATTAGGGTCCACTGAGGTGGTGTTGATATCAAGAGGCTGTGCTCCTTGTCTCTGGTACCTCCTGTTTGAACCTTTGTTTACTCTGGCAGTTAGTGAAACTTGGCTAAATTCAGCATATGCATAACCTTAGGAATGACACCCTGATTCACTTTGAAATATCTTATCCATAAAATCTCTTTTTTTTTTATTTAATATTTTCCCCTTTTGGTCAAGGTCTTTTTCCAAATGCATCAATGGTCTCTGGGAGTACATTGAGGGCAAGGTAATGTGTTGTTTTGTGGAGTGTGGCTTAGGGAGAGGCCACATTTGAGTAACAAGGAGGCTTTCAGGAAGTAGCTGTTAGGCATTAATTATAATTAGGCTAAATTTCATTTTTATAGGAAGAAGATTCATAAGCATAAACATAAAGATCAAGGGCATGGCATATATGTCTGTATTATTTATTTGGCACAGTTTACATATTCCAGAGATATTTGGCATTTTATTTTAGAAAGTAGCAGGATTTCCCCAGGATAGAAGTTTAATTATTTTGTTAGCTATTGTGTGGGCTTCTATCTTTTGAGAAAACATTCCCATGACAACATAAACATATTCATATATCTTAGAAGTAGGTTTTAGGTGCCTTTTTCCCCATATAACACCCCACGATCACAAAACATATGTCTCTATTACAGGGTATTGGTATTAGGAGCCACTGATTTTTTTCAAGCAAATCAATTTTACATACATATTAATAAAGAATACAATTAATCCAAAGTGTACAATCAGTGATATTCGGTAAAATCTCATAGTTCTGCATTCATCACTTCAATCATTATTAGAGCATTTTCATTATGTCAATAATACTAATGAACAAAAAACAGACAAACAAAAAATTCCTCACCTCTCAATCTATTTCTTCTGCTATACACAGCTGCTATTTCTGGGTATTCTTGCACAATTATTTACTTGTTTATTAAGCAGTTATATTGAGATATATTCACATACCATATGCTCTATCCATAGTGTACAATCATTGATCTTTAGCATAATCACAATATTGCACATTCATCTCAAAAATTTCAGAACAATTTCTTTATTCAAAAAGAAAGTTTCCACACCTCCTAGCATTCATTCCCCTGCCCTACACAACCACCAATCTAATTTTATCTCTATAAATTGATCTAAATTACACTCTACACAGATGGAATCATACAATATGCAGCAATCTATGTCTGGTCTCCTCCACTATGTACAATGTTCCCTTTTTGCTGATATTAACATTTTACAGTATTAACCTACCTTTATTCAGCTTCAAAGAAAACTGGTCTTATATATGCAATTTTACCCATATTCATATTTCACATAATATATTTATATTTCACATAATATATTTAGTTCATATCAGCACAATCAATACAGTATTTGTCCTTTTGTGTCTGGCTTGCTTCATGTTACATAATATCCTCTAGGTTCATACATGTTATATGTTTCACAACTTCATATTTTATTACCACTGCATAATATTACATCATGTATTTATATGACAAATTGTTTATCCATTCATCAGTTGGTGGACACCTGGGTTGTTTCTAACTTTTGGCAATTGCGAATAACACCTCTATGAACATCGGTGTGCAGTTCTTCTGGTTATATACCTAGCAATGGTATTGCTGGGTCCCATGGCATGTCTACATTCAACTTCTGTAACAACTGTCAAACAGTCCTCCACAGTAGCTGTACCATTCTACATTTCTACCAATAGTGAATAAGCAACCCTATCTCTCCATTTCCTCTCCAACAATTAGTTTTCTGCCTTTTTAATAGCTGCCAGTCTGATAGGTGTGAAATGATATCTCATTGTAGCTTTGATTTGCATCTCCCTAATTGCTAGTGATGTTGAACATTTTTTCATGTTTCTTTGACATTTGTATTTCTTCTTAGGACAATTGTCTTTTCATGTCTTTTGACGATTTTTTAATTGGAGAGCTGTCTTTCTATTGCTGAGTTGTATGAGCTCCTTATATATCATGGATATTAAACATTTATCAGATATGTGATTGCCAAATATTTTCCAGCATTGAGTTGGCTGCCTTCTCACCCTTTTGACAAAGTCCTTTTAGGTGCAAAATTGTTGAATTTTGAGGAAGTTCCATTTATCTATTTTTTCTTTTGTTGCTCGTACTTTGGGTGAAACGTTTAAGAAACTACCGCTTACCACAAGGTCTTGAAGATGTTTTCCTACATTTTCTTCTAGGAGTTTTATGTTTGTTGTTCTTATATAGGTCTTTGATCCATTTTGAGTTAATTTTTGTATAAGGTGTGATGTCTCCTTTCTTTTATAAGAAAAATTATAAAATTTCTTTAATAAGAAATTTTTGTAGAAGGTGTATAAAGTCTTCTTTCTTTCTTTTATATGGTTATCCATTTTTTCCCAGCACTTTTGTTGACAAGACTGTTCTAGCCCAGCTGTGTAAACTTAACAGTATTGTCAAAAATGACTTGGTTGTAGACATGAAGGTCAATTTCTGAGTTCTTGATTTGGTTCCATTAGTCAATCTTTATGTCCTTATGCCAGGCATTGGTTTTACCAATGAAGATAAGTAATGTGCTTGAAAAACAGGAAGTGAGAGTCCTCCAACTTCATTCATTTTAAAGACATTTCTGGCTATTCGGGGCCCCTTACCCTTACAAATAAACTTGATTATTGGATTTTCAATTTCAGCAAAAAAGGCTGTTGGTATTTTTATTGGGATGGCATTGAATCTGTAAAGCAGTTTAGGTAGAATTGACATCTAAACGATATTTAGTCTTCCAATCCATGAACATGGAATGTCCTTACATTTATTTAAGTCTTCTTCAGTTAATTTTAGCAATACTTTATAGTTTTCTGAATACAGATCCTTTACATCCTCAGTTAAGTTTATTCGTAAATATTTGATTGTTTTACTCAATACTATAAATATAATATTTTTCTGATTTATTCCTCAGATTGCACATCACTAGTGTATAGAAATGCTTTTAATTTTTGCTTATTCATCTTTTTTTTTAATTTATTTATTTTTTATTGTGGGTAAAAATCAAAATTTTCACAATACATACCAATATTTGTAAAATGATATATAAATATATATGCATATATGTGCCTTTGCTTACACTGGCATGTGGGTGGATTAGCAAGGGAAGGTTCCTATTCCCAGGGCATGTAACTGTGCTTATTAATCTTGTATCCTGCCACTTTGTTGAACTCGCCTATCAAGTCTAGTAGCTCTGTTGTGAATTCCTCAGGATTTTCTAGATGTAAGATCATGTCATCAGCCAATAGTGAAGGTTTTACTTCTTCCTTTCCTTTTTGGGTGCCTTTTGTTCTTTGACTAGCCAATTGCTCTAGCTAGAATTTCTAGTTCAATATTGAAAAATATTTGTGATAGTGGGCATCCTTATCTTGTTCCTGATCTCAGCAGAAAAGATTTCAGTCTTTTATGGTTAAGTACAATGCTATCTGTAAGTTTTTCATATAGGCACTTTTCCACATTAAGAAAGCTTCCTTCTATTCTTCTTTTGGAGAATTTTTATCAAGAAAAGGTGCTGTATTTTGTTAAATGTCTTTTCTGCATCAATCAAGAGGATCATGTGATTTTTCTCCTTCAATTTATCAATGTGGTTTATTACACTAATTGATTTTCTTTTGTTAAACCACCCTTGCATGCATAGGATGAAACCCACTTGATTGCAGTGAATAATTCTTTTAATGTGCTTTTGGATGTTGTTTGCAAATATTTCATTGAAGATTTTTGCATCTATTTTTATTAGCTATATTGGTCTGTAAATTTCTTTTTTCATAGATATTTATCTTGTTTTGGTATTAGGGTGATGTTGGCTTCATAGAATGAGTTTGGTAGCATTCTTTCTTGTTAAATTTTTTGGAACAGTTTGAACAAGGTTGGTATTAGGTCATTTTTGAATGATTGGTAGAATTCACCTGTGAAGCCATATAGTCCTGGCCTTTTCATCTTCAGAAGGTTTTTGATAAGTGTTTCAATCTCTTCACTTGTGATTGGTGTCTTGTGTATTTTCGCATACAGGTGTTCATAGTTTCCTCTTATGATCTCTCTTATTTCTGTGGGGTCAGAGGTAATGTCCCGCCTCTCATTTCTGATTTTATTTATTTATATCTTCTCTCTTTTTTTTAGTCTAGCTAAGGGTTTGTTGATTTTGTTGATCTTCTCAAAGAACCACCTTTTGGTTTTGTTGATTCTCTCTATTGTATTTTTGTGTTGTTGTAGTTCTTGATTTCATTTATTTCTGCTCTGATCTTTCCTATTTCTTTCCTTTGGCTTGGTTTGGTTTTAGTTTGCTGTTCTTTTTCTAGTTTCTCCAGGTATGAAGATAGGTCTTCGATTTTAGTTCTTTCTTTCAATTCTTTAAATTGGTTTAAGAAAGTTATGTGAGTATCATTAATTGTCTTAAATCCTATATTTCTTCAGTATATATATTTTTTCACTTTGGCTGGTTCATCTCTTACTGTTTCCTAATATGGCTTATAATTTTTTACTGATGCCTAGCTATTTGAATATATTGTTTAATTTACTCTGATGGCCAATTTCTCTCTCTTGACCATTGTTATTATTTTTATCATAACTCTTCTTTGATATTTGGTTTAACTTATCCTAAGTCTTTAAAATTGACCAGCTTAAGTTATCAAAATGGTTCCAGGGTCTCACTACCAGGGCACACATTTTCTCCCAGAAGTGAGGGAACAGAGAGACCCAAATGCAGTTTTTGTCCATGCAGTTTCCAAATTGGCCATCATTGGCACTAGCTGGTACACCTTTCCACTGAAGTGTATCTCTTTCTGTCTTCTTTAGTTTTCATTTGGCCAGAGCCGAGATTCAACACAGGTTCTGCTGGCCTGATTCACTGAAGAAAAGTCCCCCAACTCCTGCTCCTTTTCCCCTTGTAACAGCTGACAGGAAGGAAGATATCTGCTCCACAATATGCCAGGGGTTTTACCCTCACTTAAGATCTTGGGGTGGGAGAGGGGAGCCTTTCCCTTCATTCAGTTTTGGCAATTCAGTTTGTTGTTCCAGATTTTTCATCTCTCTGTCCCTTACCCTCCTGGGAGTTGTGAAGCACTGTCTTGGTTTGCTGAACCACAAAGCAGGTATAATGAGAAGCTTTTGGTTCTTTCACCACTGCTTTTGTGAGAAAGTTGAGCTTTGCCTGGCTAATAGATACCATCTTCCCAAATGGAGCAATTGATTTTTGAAAACTATTTCCCATGGTATATATTAGCCTCAGGGGAACAAGGCCATGGGACTAATTAGAACACAAACTGAGGCATGTTTGCAAGCCCACTTGAACCCAGCCTAAAAGCATGTTTTATCAGGCAAAAGAAATAAGCAGTAAATATGAAGATAGAATAATTGAAATTATCCGGTCTAGGGGGAAGAAAGAAAAAAAAATGTAGAAAAGTAAACAGAGTATAAGGGAATTATGGGAGACAATCAAGTACACAAATATATGCACTATAGGGTCCCAGATAAAGAAGAGAGGTCACAAGGGGAAAAATGAATATTTGAAAATGCAATGGCTGAAATCTCCCCAAGTTTGACAAAAACATGAATATGAATATACTAGAAACTCACCAAACTGTAAACAGGAGAAACTCAAAGACATCAACACATGTAACTTTTCTTTTGAAATTAAATCTTAGCCTGTTATTATAGGTTGCCTAAGAGTTACCTCTTGAAAGACTCCTTGTTGCTCAAATGTGGCCTCTTTCTAAGCCACACTCAGCATATCAATGCATTGCTTGCCCCCTGGCAGGACATAACTCCCAGGGATGAGCCTCCCTGGCACTGAGGGATTACTACAAAGCATCAACTAGCAATACAACTGGAAAAAGACCTTGACCAAAAGAGTGAAGGGGAAAAGGCAAATGAGTTTGTATGGCTAAGAGACTTTAAAGTGATTCCAGAGTTCATTCCAGAGGTTACACTTATGCACATCCAAGCAGGATCTCATTGACTGCCAAAGTAAAGATTATCTCAAATAGCAGAGCTCCTCAGGGCTCTGGAGACATCCAGACACTATAGACAGGGCAGACAGCTCAGGAGTTTGGTGCCCAACTGCTAGTGGGCCCAACTTTGGAATTTAAACTCCCCAGTGTGGAAGAGTTGGAGTTGTGGTTTCCCTAAACATGGCTCTGTTGCCCCTCTATTTGAACCTATAGCTAGTACTAGAGTTGAAAGGTATATGTCTAAGACACTTAAATCTTTAGACTTTCCATGTGCCTTGAATCTCAACAGAGATGCAACACCTCTGAGTTCATTGGACTCATCCAGGACAACAATCAAGGAAACAATGATGGACAATGACCATCCCAAGGAACAGAGAGAGTCCACAACTGCAAGCAAGATAGTCCTACCCATCTTCCCCATGGAATCTAAGCTCCTTCTTAATTAGAGGTGGATTGTGCATCACCATCACAGAATCCTCAGAATTGGGGAATGAATGATGGACTAGAGTAGACTTATCATTGTTCTACTGTAGACTTGTTGTGATCCTAGCAATGGAAGAAATTTTATCATGGATGTGGAGGGAGTGGTCACTGGAGGTTCTGCAGTGAGGGAGAGGGAAAAATCTATGTAATTTAGGGGCATTTCTGGGACATTGGAATTGTCCTGAATGACATTGCAATGAAAGATACAGGCCATTGTATAACTTGTAACAATTTGCAAAAATGTGCAGGAAAGAGTTTAAACTATAATGTAAACTATAATCCACACTTAGTGGCAATGCTTAAATATATGTTTAGCAATTTTAACAAATCTACCACACTAGGGAAGGATGTTGTTAATGTGGGAAATTTTGGGAGGGGTAGGGAGCAGGACATATGGGGATACCCTATATTTGTTGTGTAATATTTTTGTGATCTAAGTTTCTTTTAAAAAATAAAAAAATATATATATTTTAAAAAATGAGAAGGAGATGACATTCTCAGACAAATAAAAACTGAGGGAGTTCATAACCCCAAGTCATGTCCTACAAGAAATGCTAGAGGGAGTTATTCAAGTAAACATCACTAGAAAGTGATTGAGAAATAAAGACCTGTGGTAAATATAAAACTTAGGGGAATTATAAATACAAGTATTATTGTATTATATTTTTTTGTATTTCATTCCACTTCTTATTTCCTTCAGGTGTTAAAATGCAAATGCATCCAAGGTTATGATAAATCTATGTTTTTGGACATGCAATGTACAATAGTATATGTGGTAACAAGAATCAACAATGGAGGACAGAGAGTACAGGAAAAGTATATGTACATGCTATGAAAATAAAGTTGGTATGAATTCAAATATGATTGTTATATACATAAGATGTTAATGGTAACCCCATGGTAACCACAAGGAAGATTTTGGAAAAATATATCCAGAGAGAAATGAGAAATCATGCAATATGGTAAAACACAAAAAAATCAAATAAATATATAAGTAGGCATTAACAGAAGTGAGGGAAAAATGGTGTAAGACTTACAAAGATTAAAGGGCAAAATAACAGAAAAATACTTTGTATTATCAGTAGTAACTTTAAATGTAAATGAAATAAACTCTCCAGAGATAGAGATTGGCAAAATCGATTTAAAAAACATGACTCTACTACATACTGTCTGCAAGAGTCTCACATTAAATTAAAAAAACACAACTAGATTGTGGCTGAAAAAATGGGAAAAAATATGCCAAAACAGAGTCAGGATGATTATATTAATATTGGATAAAATAGAATTTCAGTCAAAAAACAGGAGGGACAAAGATGTTTATTATGTACAGATAAAGGGGACAATTTAACAGGAAGATATAATAATTATAAATATATATGAACATAACATCAGAACCCCAAAATATATGAAGCAAATACTGAGAGATTTGAAGGGAGAAATTGATGGTTCTATTCTTAGGAGGCTTTAATACACCATTCTTTGTAATAGATAGTACATGTCATCAGAAAATCAGTAAGAAAGTACAGCACTTGAATGATATTAAAAACCAACTAGACCTAACAGACATATCTAGAACACTTTGCCCAACAAAAAACATAAAACTCATTCCTCTCAAGTGCACATGGATCATTTTCCAGGATAAACCATATGTTGGGTCACAAAACAAATCTCAATAAATTCTAAACTATTGAAAACAATAAAAACAAAACTATTGAAAACAATTGAATATACAATGCATATTCTCTGTCCACAATGGAATTAAGCTAGAAATCATCCACAGAGGGAAATATGGAAAATTTTCAGATATGTGGAAATTAATCAACATACTCCTAAACAAACAATGGGCTAAAAAGAAAATTTGGAGCAAGATGAGGAAATATCTTGAGAAGAATGAAAATGAAAATAAAATATACCAAGATTTATAGGATGCCTTGAAGGGAAGTCTGAGATTGAAATTTATACCTCTACAAGATTACAACAAAAAAAGGAAGAAAGACTTCAAATTGGAAAACTGATCTCAAATCTGGAAGAACTAGAAAAAAGAGAGCAAACTAAACCCAAAGCAAGCAGAAGAAAGGAAATAACAAAAAAAAGAGACTGTAGATAAGTGAAATAGAAAACAAAATGACAAACAAAAAACAATAGAATAAAAAAAACAGAACTAGTTTCTGGAAAAAAATCAATAAAATTGACAAATCTTTAGCTGGGCTGACAAAGAAAAATTGAGAGAGGATATAAATAATGAAATGTTGGGGGACATTATTAAGGATTCCATTGAAATAAAAAGAACTCTAAATCTATAATCTCTCAGTTCACTACAAGCTGAAGAAGAAACCAGCTGCACAGTGCACACATAGCTTGGAAATTACCAAGTTCATCACTTTCAAGTTCTGCCTTCCATCTGACATCAGAACTCAATTTTGCCAAGTTATCTGTGAACTCAAGATGGATCAAAGATCTAAATATAAGAGCCAAAACCATAAAGATCTTGGAAGATAATGTAGGGAAGCATCTACAGGACCTTGTAATTGGAAATGGTTTTATGAACGTCACAGCCAAACCAAGAGCAGCAAGAGAAAAATAGATAAATGGGATCTCATCAAAATAAAAAACTTCTGCACCTCAAAGGATGTTATTAATAGAATAAAAAGGCAGCCTACCCAATGGGAGAAAATATTTGGCAACCATATATCTGATAGGAGCCTAGTATCCTGCATATATAAAGAAACCCTGAACCTTGAAAATAAAAAGACAAACAACCCATTTAAAAAATGGGCAACTGACCTGAAAAGACACTTCTCCAAGAAAGAAATACAAATGGCTAAAAAGCACATGAAAAAATGCTCAACATCACTTGCTATCAGGGAAATGCAAATCAAAACTACAATGAGATACCATCTTACACCCATCAGAATGGCAGCTATTAAAAAAACAGCAGACTCTAATGTTGGAGAGTATGTGGAGGAATAGGAACCCTCATCCACTGCTGGTGGGATTGTGGTATGGTCCAGCCACTGTGGAGGTCAGCTTGGCGGTTCCTCAGAAACTAACAATAGATCTTCCATATGATCCAGCAATTCCACGGCTGGGTATATACCCAGAAGAACTGAAAGCAAAGACACAAACAGATATATGCACACCAATGTTCATAGCGGCATTGTTCACCACTGCCAAAAGTTGGAATCAGCCCCGGTGCCCATCAACAGATGAATGGATAAGCACAATGTGGTACATACATACAATGGAATATTATTCAGCTGTAAGAAGGAATAA
This sequence comes from Tolypeutes matacus, assembly GCA_026826555.1. Lineage (NCBI taxonomy): Eukaryota > Metazoa > Chordata > Mammalia > Cingulata > Chlamyphoridae > Tolypeutes > Tolypeutes matacus. Next base: position 13,616 of record JAKSZT010017869.1, on the reverse strand, counting down.
ATTGCTAACACATGGAATAACTTGGATTAATCTTGAGGACCTTATGTTGAGTGACGCAAGCCAGGCATTGAAGGATGGACAGTATATGACTTCCCTGATTTGAACTGATGAAAGTGAGCAGTCTCTGAGAACCACTGTCTGAAAGATAGGTTAACAAGGAAGAGAAAGAGAAGAGTAGGCCGTGAGCCATCAACCATATGGACATAACCTATGGTAAAGGGATAGAGTCTAATCGCATATTGAAGGATAGGACAGATGGGTAGTGATATTACTGGGTTTGGGGATGCAGCGTTGACAGGTGGGTAGATTAGAAAGGGCAGGTTGGAATACCGAAGGCATGTAACTATGAATCTTGTCATTCCATGAGTCAAGACAGGGGAGTGTCATATGCCCCAGGGGGATGGCAAGGAAGGAACAGTTTAAGATCAAATGGGGTATTTAGTGGACATGGGAAAGGTTTTTCATTATCTTACAGTAATGGACACAGAACATGGTAAATATCTTCAAAACTTATTAAACTGTACCGTCTAAATCGTAAACTATACTGTAAACCATTGACTATGTTTAGATGCTATATTTTACTATCTGGATAACAGTTATAACAATGCTAACATCCGTAAAAAAAAAAAAAAAAGAGTTTTAATATGGGGTGGGGAAGAGGGAGGCTGGTTGGGTATGTGGGAGTCTCTAGTATTCCTTGTGTGACTTTGCTGTGACCTAAAACTTCTTTGAAAATTAAACGAAAATTTGGTAGACACTGGGGAATGAGAGGGGGAAGGTGTCACGGTACACTGCACATCCGATAATACAGTGATAAAAGGAAAAAAGAATTTTTTTTTGGAAAAAATGAATTTTCTTTGTTTTTTTGTTTTTTGTTTTTTTTCCAGTTTTTTGAATGTCCCAATCGCTAATTATATTTTGTTTTCAGTTTTTTTTTTCCTGCGTTTCCTTTTGTTTACCTCTTGCATTTGAGCTTATCATTGTTGTTTCTTTTTAATTGTATTTGGTTATTATATGGGCTTCATGTTCAGGGAAGGTTTAGATCACAGAAGGGTTACAATGGGGGCTGCAGAGGATCATTGGTGGGGGGTGCCTGGGAAGGGGGACTTATGGGAGGAAGTTCACCTGAATATGCATGAAAGATATATAAAATTGTTCAAATGATCAAAGGGTGGGGCATAGTCACAGTGGGTGGACAATCGCTCAATAAATGAGTGAATACTGAATTCCCAGCCTGGAGAGTTCTGCCACATTCTCCAAGGGAGCCGCAATGGTCCCCCGAGTGCAGGGGCAGTGTCTGGCAAAGGAGGAGGGTCCATTGATGGGTTCTTGTTATTGATGACTAGCCTTACACATCTTTACTCTTGTAATTGAAACTTAGCCTACTGTTATGGGATGCCTGAGGTTTGCCACCTGAAAGCCTCCTTGTTTCTCAAATGTGGCCTCTCTCTAAGCCAAATTCAGCATATGAATGCATTAGCTTTCCCCCAGCATGTGACATGACTCCAGGGGATGAGCTTCACTGGCAACAAGGAATTAATACCAAGTGCCAACTGGCAATAAGACTGGAAAAAACCTTGAATAAAAGGGGGAGAAGGTAAAGACTAATGATTTCATGTGGCTAAGAGACTTCAAAGAGAGTCGGTGGGTCATTCCAGAGGTAATGCTTACGCACACCTCAGTAGGATCTCACAGAACACCAAAGTGGATATCACCCCACATAGAGGGGCTCCTGAAGGCTCTGGAGACACTCAGGTCCTATATAAGGGGGAATAGCTCCAGAGATTGATGCCTTATCAGTGTGCTATACTTTGGAATGTGTGCTCCTGAGAGACACAGAGTTGGACTCAAATAAGTCCTCCCTGCACATGGTCCATCAGTCCTTTCTATTCAAACCTATATGTGATGCTGGAGTTTGTAGGTGTACTTCCAGAGACTGGAGACTTTGGCCTGCCCAAGTGCCAGCTGTGTCTGGAATCTCGGTGGAGCTGCAACTCCTACTCTACAGCTCAATGGACTCACCCAATTCACCTGTTGAGGAGATGATGATGGACAACGGTCATCCCAGAGAATGGAGAGTCTGCAGCTGCAGGCAGGATAATCCCATCCATTATATCCACATAAGCCCCCTCTCACTTGGAGACACATTGTGATTCATGCAATGGAAGAAATTACAACAGTGAGGTCCAGCCAGTGGCCACTGGATGTTTTGGGGGCAGGGAAGGGAAGAGCAGTTGTAATACAGGGGCTTTTTTGGGACTTGGGAATTATCCAGAGTGACATTACAATGACAGATATAGGCCATTTTACATCAGCAAATAACATGCAGAACTGTGTGGGAGAGAGCATGGTCTACAATGTGAACTATGGTCCATGCTTACTGGCAAAGCCCCAGGATGTGTATATCCATTGCAGGTGATGTGCCACAGTAATGAAAGATGTTTATGTGGGATGTTATGGGAGGTGTGGGAGATGGGGAACATGGGAATCCCTGTAATTTTTGTGCAACATTTATATTATCTAAGCATCTTTTAAAATATTAAAAATAATAATAATAATAAATTTTTAAAAATCAATTGGAAAATAAAAAAGAATAGAAATCAGTTGAATGCAAAATATATAAAATAAATATTGTAAAAGTTTAAATAAAAATCAAATAATTAGGAAAAAAAACAGGACATATGCACCTTACCACACAAATAGAAAAAATACCTACATCTCATCCAAGTTTTCTTCAACATTCCCACACCAAAAAATGGTTTCAATCTGTCCTCATGGATTGGTCCTACATCCTAGAGTGGCTGGCTAAGGACTGGGTTTCTTCTCTGTGCACTCTTTGGCATTTTCCTACCCACTACTCTACTCAAATGCTTGCTTAAATATCTGAGCTGAGCCTTCCCTGTAGCATTTAACATTTCCTCTGTTCAAGTAATTCAGTCTCAGCCTTGACATCCGAGGGTAGTTTATCCTGGGAGCACTCAAAACATCAGTTATTTGCTTGCCTAGGCCCATTCAAGGCTAGGTTAAGACAGATAAGCCATCCCTCCCTGGAGGCTGGGCAGCAAACTTAACCTATGGCCCAGCTGGTCAAGGACCCTGGCTGCTAAAGCCACTTGAAAGACACAATAAGAAAAAGAAAAAAAAAAAACACACAAAAGTAATGCACCTCATCCTCAGCTCCCCTTAAATAGAGAAACTGTTTGCCCATGTGCAGGCTAACCCTCTGCTAAGCTCTGGGATGGAGGGCTTCTGCGGAACCTCTTTGGTAGACCTGCTGGGCTTAAGGACCTGTAAATAATAAACCTTTAAACTTTCTCACTGTGACTGCTTCACTGAAGCTAAGCCCAGGATCCTTCCCTGCAGGGCTGGGGAAACTTCCCCCAAGAGACATTTAGAGGAACTTTCCCCAGAGGCCTCCTTTATCTGGAACCTGAGCAAACTGTTTAGTTACCAACTCCCCACAGAAAGAGTAAGACACCGCCAAACTATATTCCATGTCCCAAACAAAGGGGACCTGTTATTACATTAATTAGATCATGTCTCCTTTCTTATTACAACAGGATCAACACCTTTTACATTGCTTTAAGAATGTAAATTAAATCACTCATACTGACTTAGTGTCTCTGCATGACCTCACTATTCTTCATGCTCCCTAATGTTGTCAGATTAAAGCCACACTACATTGTCTTACCACATACTTGTTGCCATGCTCTTTCCTCCAGAAACACTTGACTGTGCTCTTCATTCCTGACCCCAGCAGTCTGGTTGTGCACTTGTTCTTCAGGATATTACCTCATGCATCACTTTCTTGAGGAAAATTATTTGGCCTCACTGAAAAAACTCAGAAGTTCTCTAAATCACTTTCTTCTAAGTACCATTCATTCAAATTTTGTGGAGCACAATTTCAGATATTACATATCATTATATTATCATGTAATTTAATTCAAATTATTTTATCTTATTTCTAAAAATGAACTATATTACATATTTCAAAAATCAAAACCATATAAAAGGCAAATATTCAGAAATATATATCTTGCTGTATATTTGATAACAGGGTAAAGAAATCATATATTCATCATGAAAAAATATGGGTTTTTTTATTTTAAATATCATTATTAGTATTGAACAGTCTGGCTATTTCCAGTTTCTGCTATTTCAAACATTACTGCAAGAAATAAACTTTTACAAACATGTTATACATGAATCTGTATGTGTATATATATGTTTGTATGTATAAATACGTATGAATGTGTGTAATTGTATTTGATTAATGCTTAGAAGTACAATTGTTGTTCTAAGAGAAAATGCATTAATACATTTAATAGATACTAAAAATTATTCTTCAAAATTGTAAAATTTTGCACTGCCAGCAGCCATATATAATGTCCAATGGCCATGTAAGAGTGGCATGTCTCTACAACTCATTAAAAGAGATCACTTTCACAATGTTTGATTTTACAAATCTGATGGTGAAGAAAGTTTTGATTCTTTAGTTATCATTTTCATTATTAATAAGTTTAAAATTTCACATATATATTCAAGGATCAGGTCATTTGTATTTAATATGGGTGAAATCGTTTTTCATGTACTTTTCTCCTTTTCTGTTGTGCTATTATTATTTTCCTTCTCAATGTCAGTATTTTTTATAAGAACCATTAACCTTTCATCTGTGAACTGAGTTGCAAATATTTTCAGCTATTTCCAGTTTTAAATATTTCTTTATTTTCTCTTACAAAAATATATTTTTATATAGTTGTGAATATCTAGATTTACTTTCTTTTATAATTAAGACTTAGAAATACTTTCCTTATTACAAAGTTTCAGAGAATTCATATGCTTTCCTTGAGAATTCTTATTTCTTAAAAATAAAATAAAAAAACAGAAACACCTTAGTTTATCACTTTGTTCTAGTAACCTGGTATGTGAAATGATATGTAGATCATATATACATTAATCAGTAGTAAATGATTATCAAGTATTATGTTTCCACAAATATTGGAACCATAATAAATACGTTTTTTTCCATGAATATTGCTGTTTGTGTTCCAAACTACTCTACTTTAGTCATTGATTATTTATAGTACATTTTAACAGCTGTTAGGGTCAATTCTCCTTCATTTTTCTTATTCTTCAGAGATTTATTAGCTATATTTACATGTTTGTTTGTTTGTTTGTTTGTTTTTCATTAAGAAATAAGGCTTTCTTTCCAGGAGAAGAATGATGTATCATTGCTCAAGAACGTTCTTGCATATTTCAAGAATTGTACAATTTTACTCTTTTCTCCTAAATCTATTCCTAACCAATTCATGTTTCTTAAGGTTTTATAAATGAATCTTCTCTTGAATCATTTCTTTTAAGTGGATGTTCCTCCTAAATATGCAACTGATGTCTGCATATTAATATCCAATTCACTATCTTTCTAAAATTCTCATGATTATGATAAATATTTTAGGTGATTCAGCTGGTTTCTGGTAAATAATCATAGTATCTGTATCATTTCCATGATGAAAGGAATTTTCAACCTATGCTATGACTAAGACAGACTACTACCCTTCATTCTGTCCTGTATTTCAGGAAAGTTATCGCCATTTTTGTTTATTTTTTAAGGTCTTTATTTTGACTTCTGTTTTTGAAGAATATTTCTCAGGATTCAGAAATTTAACTTGGCAAGTTTGTTGTTTAAGTTCCTTCCAATATTTTGGACATATCATTATATATTCTTGACTTATTTTGTCTTTATGAATTTTTTCTTCGGGATACTTTTAAGATTTTTTTTCTGTCAGTAGCTTTTCTTCAGTTTATTCTAATATATTGAATTGTAATTTTTCAAAAAACTCATCCCTGGCGCCATCCCCACTGCCAGCGCCGCAGCTGCCAGGAGTACTCGCCTCGCGCCGCCTGCCCGCCTGCTCGCCCGGGTGGTTCTGGCCCCACAGTCCCAAAGACCGATCCGTACCGCCTGTGCAGGTCTCCCCTGGCCCTCGGGCTGCCCCAGGCCCTCGACCCCGCGTCCAACGCCTTCTCCCGCCCGCCGGCCGCGCGGTGCCCGGGAGGCCGCGAGCAAAGCGGCCGGGCCCCGCCATGCCCCCGAACGGGCGAGCTAAGGGGGCTCTCCCCGGGGACCCCAGCCCAGTGGCCCAGGCCAAGGAGGCTCTTTAGCCCCGGACGCCGCGGCAGGGTTGACACTGCGGTTCCGGGCCACGTTCCCACGACCCCCGCCTCCTCAGCCGGCTTCCCGCGCAGAATGGAGAGAGCGGAAGCAGCCTCGCAGGCGCCGGCGGAAACAGGGTCCCTGAGAGAAAGGAATGGACTTGGTTTCCCCGAGTCTGGTTTACACGTAAAGAATGCAGTCATCTGGCGTCTTGCGATCCCTGGACTTGTCCGAAGGTGGAAAAGACTTTGGAATTGAACTAAGGTTTTAATCGTCGGCGGGGGGAGGTGGGGAAGATATGCTGGACCTTAAGGAGCAGCAGTCTTGGAAAACAAAGAATTACAGAGCACCCTCAAATCATAATCTCGCCCAGAGTACTCTAACAAGATCATTTAAACAAGATTAGGTAGCATGCGACCTTTTTAAAATAAATGTTATCCGCTATCCTGCATCGACTCCGCAGTTCCAAGGTTGGTGCCACAAATTACGGGTGTGGGTTCTACTCTCTTAGTATGGAAAGTAAGCAGCAACCTAATGTGAGGAGATAAACGGGTCAATATAAATTGCATCAATAAATAGGGATTTTATAAAGTATTGCAAGTTTAACTAGAATTACTTAAATGGCAATTATTCCTTTCACTCATTCCCCTTGTAGCTTAATTTAAGGATTATATTGGTGCAAAACTCTGGATGCTGATGCCAAAGAATACAAGGTGGAGGGAGGGGCTACTGCTTTTTTTGGATACAAATTTGCCTTTCTTCAAACATTAATCAGATATATGCATTCCCTTTAGCTTTTACAGATATCATAACCTGCCTTTAAGAAAATATGTAATTTGTTAGTTTTTCTTTTTTTATTATACTACATCTAAATATATGAAGTGATTATGGTGAGGTGTGGCTTTCTCCATTCCTCCCCTTCCCTCCCATGCAAAATACGTACATATGTAGATATATATGTGTATTTATATATATTTTCTATGTTTTAAGCTAAGTGTTCTGAGGAATATTTGTTTGTTGACGAAGACACCCTTAAGAAATTAACACTTCTCGCTATAAGGAATTTTCTGGACAGTTTTGGGGTTAGGAGGAGAATATTTGAAAAGAAATAAAAAATTGCTTTAAGATTACAGCAGAATAGAAAATCTCAGGCAGTCTTTGCAGGCTAGACCCTTGTAATGGCATTTTAAAAATTCAATTCCGTGGCTACAACTTTTTCTGCTATTTACTAGATTTCAAGCTTGAATATATAACATTATTTCTTCTTCCTTTAACATTGACCCCGGGTTAAATAATTTCACTTAAGAAAGAGAAATGAGCATATGAGAAATGAGGATTGTAACACTGTAATTGATACTAATTTATTCAGCCCTTTCTGCCTCACAGTAAAACTGAAATGCTTTTCAGATAGATGCAATTTTTTGCTGAAATGGTGATGCTTTAAAAGTATAAATGAAGGTCTTAACTGATTGTGTTGCTCTTGGTATGTTCTTTGGGCAGCATGTATCCTTTCTCCAGTATAATCTGAGATAGTATTTAATTTAAAAGTATTGTATTCTGAGATAAACTTTTCCCCTTTTTGAGTTTTTTGTACTCCTAAATCTAATTCACTGTGAGACATTAAGAAAATCGTCATAAAAACAAAACAAAAACTCAGCAAAATTTGGGGAAAAAGAGAAGGAATAGAGGTAATTTTTCACCAGGAACCTTGCAAGAGCAAAATGCAATCTCCTGAAAATCTCTGTATACTTTTTGTTGATATTGATAGGTTGACTCTAACATCTATATGAAAAGACAAAGGATGTAGATTAGCCAAAACCATTTTGAAGAGGAAGAAGAAAAATTTTGGAGGATACCCACAATCTGATTTCAAAAAATTATTATTAAGCTACAGTAATCAAGACCATGTGATATTAGCATAAAAGGACACAAGAAAATTTAGAAACAAGGAACATGTGGCAGGAAACAATTTGGAAAACATACATCCAGCAAAAGACTTATATCTAGTATTATAAAAAATATTTAAAACTCAAAAACTAAAAGGAAAACAACCCAATAAAATCTGCAAATATTTGAAAATATTTTAAAATTTCCCATAGGAATATGGTAGATTTAAATTTGACTCCATTCATAAATATATTAGATGTACCACCAATTTATAAAGATCAAGAATTATCAGTCTGGAAAATGAAAAACTTTATGCCATTTATATTTTTGACACTTCAAATATAAAGATAGAAATTGGATGAAAGCAAAGATTTAAAGTTAACTACCATGTAAACATAAACCAGAAAGAACCCTTCAACGGCTATAATATTTGACAGTGTGTATTTTAAGGAAAAGAAACATTACAAAATATGAACAGAGACTTTTAATATTGATAAAGTTCAATTCACTTTTTAATATTGATAAAGTTCAAGGAATAACTAACAACTTTTAGTGAACCTAATATTATTTTCAAATATATTAGGCAAAAATAAAATTAAAGTTGAGAAATCCATAATAAGATTGGGGAATTTTAGCAGACATCTTAGTAAAGAAAAAATCTACTTCCCTATCCAAAAAAATTCAGACAGATATGGAAGATGTGAATACATTGTTAACAAATTTGACATGATCATCATAAAGATAACAGCTGCACCTGATGATATAATGAGACACAAAACAAATTGAAATAAAATATGTTGTACTTTAAACTGTGGAATTAATTTATAAATCAATGACAAATATAAATTTAATATTTCTATACATTTGGAAAAAACTATAAACCATTCAAATTCATGGCTTAAAAGAGAAATGGTTTAAAGTTGAAAATGAGTATATTTGGAAATGATGGATAAAGAAAATACAATATATAAAAATTTTCAGGTGCAAATAATACTGTAATAAGAGGAAATTGTATAGTCTTAAATGAATGCAATGACAAAGAAAAAAAGGTTGAACGCTGAAAAGATAAAAGCACCCATCTTAAGAGTAAGGAGGTAAAGGAAAAGCAAATTAACCCATAGAGAGTTTTTTTTTTTTTAATTGAAAATGGAATGGTCAATTTTGTTCATAATTTAAAGTGTCTATTTATTACATTTTATCAGAGAGTGCTGACTTTCTTATTTACTCTATTTTGAATTGTTGTTGTTTTCTTTGTAGCTACTTTTTACAGTTTGGAGCTTTTGGTGGATCCCAGAAATATTCTTGGGGTTAATCTAGTCCTGTGAGGGTGGGGGGGACCCTTTGATTGGATTTGATTCAGTCAGGAGGACTTTTATTGGATTGCTTCAGAGACGTGTGACCCATGGTGGGTCTTGGTCCTTTTGCTGGAGTCGTTTATAAAAGGTGGAGAAAATAGAGACATACAGAAAAAAGGGGTTAGAGACAGAGAAACCCTGAGAGGCTGAGAGAGAGGCCTGGTGAAGAGGGAAGAGAAGACCCATATGCCTGATCATCCACAGCTGAGCTCTGAGAGACCGTTTCACTTGTTGAATTGATTATGCCCTGACATACACCTGATCACCCACAGCTGAGCTTGGCTATAAAGCATCTTTAGATGCTGCTGCCATGTGCCTGATTGCACTGTGAGATTCACTCTGTGAAATCTGTTAAGTCCTTTGAAAACTATATTTCCTCCACATAAATTAGTCAGTCTACATCTTCAATTGCAGGTAATGGTAAATAGTTTTCTAAAACATTCAATTTCCTCTACATGTCTGTATTAGTCAGCCAAAGAGGTGCTGATGCAAAATACCAGAAATCAGTTGGTTTGTATAAAGGGTATTTATTTGGGGTAGAAGCTTGCAGTTACCAGGCCATAAAGCACAAGTTACTTCCCTCCCCAAAGTCTGTGGTCATGTGTTGGAGCAAGATGTCTGCTGATGTCTGCCAGGGTTCAAGCTTCCTGGGTTCCGCTCTTCCTAAGGCTTGCCTCTTTTTGTGCTCAGCTGCTCTGTTAGCTCCACAAGGCCATCTGTAGACTATTAAAATAGTGAATGGCTTGTTTCTCTTCCTGGGGCCTTCTCTCTTTCCTCATGACCAAGCTCCTTTGTGTGCTTACTTCCCAGGGCTCCAGCTCAAGACTCGGCATCAAAACTCCAACTCTGTCCTTTGCCATGTCTTTTATCTGTGAATCCCCACTCACCAAGAGTTGGGGACTCAATGCCCCACTGATGTGGCCCAATCAAAATCCTAATCATAATTTAATCAAATAAAAGTAAAAGCTCTGAATCCAATACACTATAATATGCCCAGAAGAAAAGACCAGTTTACAAACATAATCGAATATTTCTTTTTGGAATTCATAAACCATATCAAACTGCTACAATGTTCTAATTTGTTTAATAGAATTCTGTGGTGAGATCTTAAGATTCTTGATGATTCCCCTTTCTCCTTGTTATTATTGCAATTTCTGTTTTTTTTTTCCCTGATTAGGTTAGATGGAAATTTACTCCATATTATTATAGTATTGATTTATCCCAAGAATCAGCTCATAATTATTATTTTTGCTATCCTTGTTTTCTAATTGCCTAATTAGCATGTTATTTCCTTATTTCTTATTTTCAATTTCTTTCATTTTATTCTGCCATTTTCTGTTTTCTAGCCAGTTAATGTAGAAGATTGATTTTTATCTTGCTTTTTCTTATTATTGGAAGAAATATTCAAGTATGTGGTGATGTTTTACTTTGAGTTTGGATTAACCTGTATTACATAGACTCCAATATATATTTTTATCACTGTATTTTGACATTCAGAAATAATGTTTGATATTAGAGAGAAAGATAGATAATATAAATATTATAAAATTTATTATACAAACTAGCGCACTCATCTGTGGGGATGGGCAAGTCCAAATTCTGTAGGGCAGTCTGCAATCTGACAACTCCATTAAAGTTTATGATGAATTGACCCAGAGCAGCCTACTGGCTAACATAGAGATGGAATTCTTCCTTCCAACTGCTAAGATCATCACTTCTCCTTTTAAGGTCTTCAACTGAATGGATGAGTCTTGTCATCCATGAAGGCAATATACTCAGTTGATTGAAGGTATAATCAGCCATAATGCAATCAACTTCCTAAAGATTTAAATCCAGCATATATCTTTACAGTACCAATTAGGCCAGTGCTTGTTTATCCAAGCAACTTGACACATGACCTTAACCATGACAGTATATCCCTTGTCAACATGGCACCCATACATATCTCCTTAAACCATAATTAATCTCTAAGTAAAAGAATAGCAGTCATATTTTGCCTAACTCAAAAACCCTGCATACAACTGGAAAAATACTACTCTCCTGAAAAGGGTGCAAATCCTTGGGTAATATTCACTCTTAAAGAGATGTTTGTGTTGGATGTGGTGGGAGGTGTGGGAGGTGGGCAACATGGGAATCCGAGTGGGTTCCGTATAATATTTTAGGTAATCTAAGCACCTCTTAAAATATATGTATATATATATATAAAAAATAACATTTTTGTAAGCAAATACACATATATGCATATATATTTATATATCATTTTACAAATGTTTGTATGTATTGTGAGAATTTTGATTTTTACCCATAATAATAAAAAAAAAAAACAAACAAAAAAAAAACAAAACTTGTTATCCTATAACTTAAATGCTATGACATAAAACTAATACAACTTATAGAATATGGTAAGGGGATAAGATAGGGAAGAAAACAAAGATATTTGATTTATCTGTATATACAAGCATACAAAAAAACTAGGAAGAAATATTCATGATAATTGTAATCCTCATTTCTATATCTGGTCATGTAGTCATAACTCATATTTATAACTACCTTCTTCCACTACCAATCCCATATTCCTTTACCCTCAGCAAGCACCTCAGCTGTCCATGGTTCTTTGCCTCCTGGTGGATTGAACCAAACCTTCATTCTTGAAGTTTCAGGTGCATTAGTAGTCCTTCTGGGATTGGGTTGTTGCAGTATCCCATTTATTAATCACAGGTCATGGTAGACCTAAGACCGATCATAGGGGATCTCCTGTGTTTGAGGCAAACTATTCTTTACCTTCATTATGTAGTATTAGTCCTATTTCCCCTTAATAATCCACATTATTCACCCTAGCCAAAAGAATAATTCCCTTCTTTGCCTGCTGATTGATTCAGAGACATAAGGAGCCCAAAGTAGCTGGATGGCAGTCTTAATTTCTGCTTTAGTAGAATCATTGTTATGTCTCCTGATGGAAGCACTCCTTTTGGATCTAGGCCTATAGTCCACAAGAGCTTCAGGTTGCAGGGACAGGAAGAAGAAAATGTTCCTAGTGGATCACTAGAAGTAATAGGGAGTAGTGTCATTCCTATAGCCATCCCTGAATTCTTGGACCCATGAATCCTGGTTATGAGATACCCAGCACTATAGAGTGGACACTGATTTAGAGCATATACAGGCCCCTGGGCCCAGTCCTGAAAGTTATTTCCACCCAGTTGGCACAGTAGTTGTGTCTTCAAAAGATCATTCCATCCTTCTATCAGCTGAGCTGCCTCAAGATGATGGGGAAAATGGTAAGTCCAGTGAATTCCATAAGCATGTGCCATTCCAGTATATCATTTGCCTTGAAGTGGGTTCCTTAATCAGCAGTAATGCTATGTGGAATACCATGAAAGTGAATAATTGTAAGTACATGGATGGTAGTTTTGGAAGAACCATTCAATGCTGGAAGGCCAAACCCATATCTGGCATATGTGTCCATTCCAGTTAGAACAAAATACTGCCCCTTCCATGATGGAAGTGTTCCAGTATAATCAATGTGCCATCAGGTATTAAACTGACCACCTCACGGTATGGTGCCATATTTGGGACTGTTAGCTACAGCAGTGGCTGTAGCCAAGTCAGCCTTGGTGAATGGAAGTCCATGTTACTGTGTCCATGAATAACCTCCATCCATACCATCATGGCCACTTTGTTCATGAGCCCATTAAAGTGTTGTGGAAAGTGTCCGACTGGTATCCACAGAACAGTTCATCTTATCCAGTTGTCTATTAAAATATTCCTCTGCTGAAGTCACCCTCTCATGAGAATTCACATGGGACACAAATATCTTCATGATGTTTGCCAATCAGAAAGGTCTATCCACATATCTTTCCCCAAGACCTCTTTGGCACCAATTTTTCAGGCATATCCCTTTCAAATCCCTGACCACGCAGCCTAAACATTGGTCACAGCCATTGAATCAGTGTACAAATGCAACCCCAGCCATTTCTTCTTCCAAGCAAAGTGAATAGCCAGGTCCCCTGCTCAAAATTCTGCCTCCTGAGAGGATTTCTCTTCACTACTGTCCCTCTGGAGTGTCCCAGAAAGGGACTGTAGTGCTGCAACTCTTCACTTTCATGTGTTACCTGTATATTGTGCAAAACCATCAGAGTTTCAGCTAACCTGGGCAGTCCGGAAAGTGGGACGTGCTTGATTAATTTCCACGGGCCCAGCTAGGGTCCCTTCCGTAAGGGGGT
>JAKSZT010017863.1:722-12204 GCA_026826555.1 Tolypeutes matacus | reverse complement strand
CTTTCTTTTGATTAAGTAATAGTCAACGTGTGGATGTTTGGTAATTATTTATCCATTCTCTTTGTGATGCATATGTGGGTTGTTTTCAACATTTCTCTATTATCATTTAAGCTGCTATGAACTTTTAAAAATTCTTTGTATGGACGTGTTTTCATATAAGTTGGGAAAATATGTGAGAGGAATTGTTGGATCGTAAGGTAGGTATATGCTTTGTCATAGCAATTGTACCATTTTACACTTTCATCAGAAATGTATGAGAGATCTGGTAGCTCCACATCCTCTCCACCATTCAGTGTTGTTAGTCTTTTTAATTTTAGCTATTCCAGTATGTGGGTAGTCATATCTCATAGGTTTAACTTGAATTTTCTTGATGATTGAAGATATGTGAACAACTTTGCATGTTTTTATTGGCTATTAGTATTTCTTCTTCTGTGAAGTGTCTGTCCAAGACTTTCCCCCATTTAGTTGGATTTGTTTATTAATGTTTATTTGTAGGAGTTCTTTATTTAATCAGGATATGACTCCATTGTCAAATACGCAAACACACACAAATATGTATATGTATGTATTTTACTCCTAGTCTGTGGATAGACTTCATTTTCTTAACAGTGCTTTTTGATTAGTTTAAGCCTTCATTCTGAAGAATTTTGATGTAGCAGTTTTGAGAAATATATCTTATAATTATACATACCACACACACAGAGACACACACATATATATAGATACAGAAAGAGAGAGAAGCATTTTTTAACTTTTTTTAATTAAAGAAGTTGTAGATTTACAGAAATCCGATGCAGAAAGTACAGAGTTCCCTCATACCCTTGTTCTGCAGTTTTTCCTATTATTAACATTTTGCTTTAGTCTTGTATCTTTGTTAAAATGCATAAAAATAGTATTGTGATAATACTATTAAATAGTATTATACTATTCGTAAATTTAACACCAGAGAGATGTCACAAATCCTTTTCATTCCTTGAAGCGCAAATGATAGGAAAAAGTTTAGAAGTAGAAAATGAGTCCTTATTCAGAAGTACCCATATTTCTTGGTTTGGGGACATTATTGAGGTATTTTGGAAAAGGAAACAAAAAGAACAACAACATGAACCCAAAGAATTTCATGTATATGGAGAATCACTTGATAAGAATGAGGGTGATTGAGTTTTCTATTAAGTCCTTTGAAAGAATACAAACTATTGATTTTTCTAACTTGAGATTTACCTTCTCAGCTTGGGGTACCTTCGATGAGGCCAAGAGTACCATGCTGTGCGTTTTATTCTTTGCCTGATTCTTGTCTTTTCCAAGGCCATGCTTAAACAGTATCACTGCAACAAATTGAGTGTTGAAAACCCACTCATTTGAGAAAGCACACACTGTTCTTGCATGTGCTGACACAGCCATCATAGATGTAGTCAAAATTCCTAGTAAGATTCAAATAAACAACACAAGGAGAAGTGAAACTGGCATTCACATTCTTCCAACCCTCTCAGAATCTCTCTTCTGACCCTAATCTTTGAATGTCAAATCCTGCAGGTTTCTATGTCTTCTTTGTTCTGGAAAGACACAGCAAAAAGTCTATCTTAGAAACAAAATTTGCTTTTAACATATATCTAGAAAACTGACTCGGATTTATTAAAATGGTATTGTGTAGTTTAAAGATAAGTAAACTTATTTTGGAATTAATACAGGAGTATAATAATCCCCAGTATTAAGTAAGAAATCCTCACAAGAAGACCTGCTATCTGTAATCAAGAATCGGTAATAATTTGTGGACTGCAAAAGGACTACATTCATCAATGTGTACCAGATCAGGGTATATGAAAATACATATGTAGAGAAAAAAAAATAAAATATAGTGCATATAACAATAAAAGGAGTGGGGCAAATTGAAAAAATCTTCATGAAAGTGATGATTTATTGCCAGGTTTTATAATATATAAAATGTGTGAATTGCTATGGTTTTCCTTCCTGGATTCTTCTCCACCAGTGTTATTCATGAACTATTTGGGAGACAATAGGAGAACCAAGTTAGATGTCCACTAGCAGAACATGAAAATAATGAACGTGAGTGGAGATAACCTTATCTGTAGGTGACAAGATCAATCATTAACACTGAATATCATAAATCCAAGTAGGCATGATCAAACTATATTTAATTCAAGCAGTTGTCAACATCTGCAATATATAAGATGAAAAGAATGGGGCTAGATTCATTAATTCAGCAAATACTTATTGAGCACTTACTATATACTACATGCTGGGAATACATCAATGAAGCATACAGGCAAAAATCCCTATTCTCATAAAGCTCATATTCTAGAATGGAGAGAGACATTAAACATAATAAGTATATTATAGTATATGTCAAAGGGTTCTTCCCAGAGAAATGGTTTGGGCACTGCACAGCACTGATTGTTACTTTCTATTAGCAAATTTCAATTGCTGGGCCCTGGCTCTGAGTTGTTTCAACCTGCCCCAGACAAAGGCTGCTACAGCCCACTGTTTCAACCCCATGGCAGACAAGGTCAGAAGCAGTGGAGATTTAAAGACACAATGCACCCTTGGGGCAGAAGAGACCAGTTTGTTGAACGGAGGCATTTGTTGGACAGGCCAGGAAGGTGCCGCTCCGGGGAGCTGTCAGGGAGGTTTTTGGTGTCCTTTCTGATCCCTTCCCTGGGCCCATTGGAACCAGTCATTACATTATTCATGGTTCCCTGGTTCCATTTTGGCTGGGAAATACTAACTTGGAAAGTTTCTCTTCAAGATGACCTGCTTCCTGGAGTTTGCCTTCCAGGGAGGGATAGCTGGAGATAATGAAAAAACTGTAAAAAATAAATAAATGGAACAGATGAAGTTTACCAGAGAAGGAATGTAGAAAAGGAAACTTTATCCTGGAAGTAAAACAATCACACAAAAAGCACAAACTTAAAAATTGTACTGCATATCCAGGACAAGAATCAGATGAAGAAAAGCTGGAAAAAATCTGATCAGTTAAACATGGTTTACACTAAAGGTCTAAAATGAGTTGAAATAAGTATCAAAGAAGAGCTTTAACACAAAGCCAAACAACAATAAAACCCTAGGCGAGAGAGAGAAACTTGCCTTCAGAATAAACTAATCAAGATACTCAGATATCTAGACATCACCAAAAATTACAAGCCATACTAAGAAAAAGAAAGATATGGCCAAGTCATGGGAATAAAGTAAAACTACAGAGAAGACACAGAATTTAGTAAAACTAATCAAAGATGTACAAAAAAATCTCCTAAGTCAATTCAAGGAGATGAAGGAAATTATAGATAAAGAGATAAAGGATATTAAGAAGATACTGTGCTATCTTAAAGAAAAAATTCAAAGTATTAAAAGAAACTTAACAGAAAATATAGGAATGAAAAACACAATAGAAGAGATTAAAAATATACTAGAGGCATATGGGAGCAGATTTGAACATGCAGAAGAAAGAACCAGCAAATTAGAAGACAGGACAATCAAAATGTTGAAGACAAGAGAAGAGATAGAGAAAAGAATGGAAAAAATTAAGCAGGGTCTCAGGGATGAATGAAAACATAAAGCATACAACCATTTGCATCATGAGAGTCCCAGAAAGAGAAGAGAAGAGAAGAGAAAAGGGGCAGATATCATCCTGAGTTACACTGCAATGACAGATATAGGCCATTTTCTATCATCACATAACATGCAGAACTGTGTGGGAGAGAGTGTGGTCTACAATGTGAACTATGGTCCATGCTTAGTGGCAAAGTGCCAAGATGTGTATATCTATTGCAGGTGATGTGCCACACAAATGAAGGATGTTTATGTGGGAGGTTGTGGGAGATGTGGGAGGTGGGGCATATGGGAATCCCTATACTTTTTGTGTAACATTTATGTAATCTAAGTATCTTTTAAAAAATAAAAAATATTATTATTATAAAAAAGAATATTGGAGGAAATAATGGCCCCAAATTTTGCAACTCTTATGAAAGATATAAATATACATGTCCAAAAAGGGCAATGTATTCCAAACAGAAAAAATCCTAATAGACCTACTCAAAAAACATGCTAATCAGAATGCCAAATACCAAAGTTAAAGAGAACATTCTGAAAGCAGCAAGAAAAAAAGTGATTAATCACATACAAGGGAGCCTCAATAAGACTAAAGTGCTCACTGCTTATCAGAAACCATGAAGGCAAGGAGGCAATGTTAAGATATGGAAAGAGTAAAACTGCCATCCAAAAATTCTTTATCCAGTAAAACTGTGCTTTAATAATAAGATAAATTTTAAAATATTCAATGATAAATAGAAACTGAGAGAATTTGTGAACAAGAGACCTGCCCTACAAAAATGCTAATGGGAGTTCTGCAGGCAGAAAGGAAAAGTCAGGAGAGAGAGACTTGGAGTAGAGCGTAGAAATGAAAATTATCCGGAAAGGTAAATAAAAGGGTAAAAAAAGAACAAAAAGCATAAGGTATAACAACCAAAGTGTTGAATGGCTGATGTAAATATTACCTTTAAAGTATTGACATTGAATGTTAATGGATTAAACTCCCAAACAAAAAACAAAGATTGGCAGGATGGATAAAAATGTATGATCCAATTATATGATATTTAGAAAATACTCACCTTTGATACAAAGGCACAATTAGGTTGAAAGTGAAAGTTTGGAAAAAGATATTACTTGCAAACTGTAACCAAAATGAGCAGGGTAGCTATACTAATATAAAATAAAAAGAACTTCAAATGCGAAGCTGTTACAAGAGAGAGTGAAATACACTATATATTAATAAAATGGAGGCATTCCACTAAGAATAAATAACAATTATTCACCTAACCATGGTGCCCCAAAATGCATAAGACAAACTCATGCAAAACTGAAAGAAGAAATAGAAATCACTACAATACTAGTTGGAGATTTCAATACACCACTCCCATTAAAGGAAAGAACATCTAGACAGAGGATCAATAAGTAAACAGAGAACTTGAATAATATGATAAATGAGTTAGACCTAACAGACATAAACAGGGCATTGCACCTCAAAAGAGCATTATATAAATTCCTCTCAAGTGTGCATGGATCATTCTCCACGACAGATCACAAGTTAAGTCACAAAACAAGTGTCAATAAATTTTAAAAGATTGCAAATGCACCAAGGACTTTCTCTGACCATAATGGAATGAAGCTGGGAATCAATAACAGGCTGGGAACTGGAAAAATTACAAATATATGGAAGTTAAAAAAAAACACTCTCTTAAACAGTCAGTGGGTCAAAGAAGGAATTGCAAGAGAAATCAGTAAATATCTTGAGACAAATGAAAATGAAAACAGAGCATATCAGAACTTATGGGATGCAGTGAAGGCAATGTTCAGAGGGAAAGTTATAGCCTTAAATGCTTGAAATAAAAAAAAGCCATAATCAAAGATCTTATTGCTCACCTGGAGGAACTAGAGAAAGAAGAACAAACTAATACCAAAACATGCAGAAAAGAAATAAATAAGAAAAATTAGAGCAGAAATAAATTAAATGAAAAATAAAAAAATAAAGAGTGTTAAAATCAAAAGTTGGTCTTTGAGAAGATCAATGAAATAGACAAACCATTAGCTAGGCTGAGAAAGAGAAAAAGAGAGATGAAAATAAATAAAATCAGAAATGAGATCCCACAGAAATAAAAAGGGTTGTAAGAGGATATTATTAACAACTGTTCATCAACAAATTAGACAAATTGGATGAAATGGACAAATTCCTAGAAACACACAAGAAACCTATACTGACTCTAGAGGAAATAGATCACAACAGATCAATTACAATTAAAGAGATTGAATCAAGTCATCAAAAACCTCCCAGAAAACAAAAGGCCAGGACCAGAGGCCTTCATGGGTGAATTTGAACAATCACTCAAACAAGAATTAATACCAATCTTGCTCAAAGTCTTACAAAACATGGAAGAGGAGGGAACTATACCTAATGCATGAGGCCAATTTCACCTTAATACCGAAGCCTATACTAGAAGACAGGAAAATTACAGACCAAAATCAATTTTGAATATAGATGCAAAAATCCTGAACAAAATGCTTACAAATTGAAGTCAATAGCACATTGAAAGAATTATTCACCATGATCATGTGGGTTTTATTCCAGGTATGCAAGGGTGGTTCAACATAAGAAAATCATTGAATTTAATAAACTACATTAACAATAACAATATGAAGGAGAAAAGCCACATGATCGTATCAACTGATACAAAAAAGACCTGTCAAAATCCGGAACCTTTCTTGATAAAAATACTTAAAAAATAAGAATAGAAGGAAACTTCCTCAAAATGATAAAGGACACATATGAAAAACCCACAGCTACCAACATACTCAATGATGAACAAGTGAAAGCTTTCCTTGTAAATATGGTACAAGAAAAGATACCAACTGTCACCACTGTTATTCAAAATATGCTAGAAGTTCTAGCCAGAGCACTTTGGCTAGTAAAAGATGTAAAATGCACCCAAATTAGAAAGGAAGGACTCAAACTGTACCTATTTGCAGAAGACATGTTCCTACATGCAGAGAGACCCCAAAAAATCTATAACTAAGCTGCTAGAGCAAGTAAAAAAGTTCCACAAAGTGGCATGATATGCAATCAATATGTGAAAATCAGTACTGTTTCTAGGCACTATTGCCGTAGTTTCTAGTTTGCCAAAAGGCAGATACCATGAAATGGGTCAGGATTTAACAAAGGGGATTTATTAGTTTACACACTTATAGTTTAGAGGCTGAGAAAACTGTCCAAATCCAGGCATCATCAGGTCATGCTTTCTCCCTGAAGACAGGCTGCCAGTAATTCTGTAATACTCTGTCACATGTCAAGGCACATGGTGGTGTCTGCTGGTCTCTCCATTCCGTTCTGGGTTTCCTCACTTTCAACTTCTTAGTTCCATAGGCTTCTCTCATTCTCTCTTTTAATTACATTCTATTATAAAGGACACCAGCAAGAGGATTAAGACCCAACCTGGGCCATGCTTAACTGATGTAACCTAACAAAAAAGGCCCTACTTAGAGTAGATTTACTCCCACAGGAATGGATTTGCTTTAAGAACATACTTTTCACTCATTATGTGGGTCTCCACCCACTGATACAAGACATTATGACAAGATGAACACTCACACACTCCCTAGAAGCCTGGCCTAGGGGTGCCCTGTCCCATATGCCCCGCACCTCCAACACCCTAAATCAGTAACCTTCCCCTGCCATATTTGCCAAAAGAAAATTCCCAACGTTGTACTTTCAACCACATACCCACAAACCCCCAGAGTTCACCTACTCCCTCCCCCGACCCTCCTCCCAATTCCTTGGACAGTCAAAACCACCCTCCTGACCCTACCCCCCTCACAGACCAGTACTTCCCAACCCATACCATCACTGCACCACTGTCATGCCCATCCACGACACAACCACAGTCTTCCACATTATTAAAGCTTTAACCCATATGAGCATAAGTTCATAACTCTCTTCTCCCTTTCTGTCTTCTGCAACACTATCTTCCAGACTCTAGCTCTGTGAATCTGCTCAATTTGTTTAATTCATATCAGTGACATCATGTAATATTTGTCCTAGAGTGCTTGGCTTCCTTCATTCAACATCAGGTCTTCAGGATTCAACCATGTTGTACTGTGTGTTAATACTGCATTCCATCTTACAGCTGAGTAATATTCCACTGTATGTATGTATCACAATTTTCTTAACCATTCATCTGTTGATGGACATTTGAGTTGTTTCCAACTTTTGGCAGTAGTGAATACAGCCACTATGAACATTGGTGTACATATATCTGTGTCTCTGCTTTCAATTCTTCTTGCTATATACCAAGCAGTGGGATTGCTGGATCATATGGCACTTCTGTGGTTAGCTTCCTGAGGAGCCATCAGACTATCCTCCACAATGGTTGCACTATTCTGCATTACCACCAGCAGTGGATAATGGTTCCCTTTCCTCTATATCCTCTCCAACACTTGTAATCCTGTTTTCTAATAGCTGCCAGAATAATGGGTATAAGATGATATTCCGTTATAGTTTTGAGATGCATTTCCCTAATAGCTATTGATGTTGATAATCTTTTCATGTGATTTTTAGCCATTTGTATTTCTTCTTTGGAGAAGTGTCTATTCAAATCACTTGCCCACTTTTAAAATGGGTTCTTTTTCTTTTTGAGGTGTAGGATTTATTTTTATATGCTGGATATTAAGCTCCTATCAGATAGATGGTACCCAAATATTTTTTGCCATTGAGTAGGCTGCATTTTCACTTTCTAGACGAACTCCTTTGAGGTGCAAAAGTTTTTAATTTTGAAGAGGTCTAATTTTATTTCATTTCTCATACTTTGGGTGTAAAGTTCATGAAACCATTTCCTAATTCAAGTTCCTGTAGATGCTTCCCTACATTATCTTCCAAGATCTTTATGGTATTGTCTCTTATATTTAGATCCATCTTGAGTTAATTTTTGTATGAGGTGTGATATGATGTTCCTCTCTCATTCATTTGGATATGGATATCCAGTTCTCCAAGGACCATCTGTTGAAGAGGCCATTCTCTCCCGGTTGAATGGGCTTGGTGGCCTTGTCCCATCATGGGGAGCCCTACTATGTTCTCAAATAGAGGGATGGGAGTCTTTCGAGAGCATAGGCAGTGCCTAATAGGTGAGGACAGACCAGTATGTCAAGCACTCAATGTTGTCACAGCTGTTGCAAGTAACTATGGCTCTTGTTCTTCAAGGGGTGAAGTTTGGTGATTGCCATGGGTCCTGAGGGGAGAGGGAGGGAAGAACAGAATTGATGGAGCATAGGTCATTTTGGGGGTTATAGAATTGTTCTACATGATCTTGCAAGGAAGAATACGGGCCATGTTAAATTTCATCAAAATTTATAAAAGTGTATGGTCCAAAATGTAAACCACAATGTAAATCATTGACCATAGTTAGTAGAAATGTTTCAATATTTGCACATTAATTGTAAAAAATGTACCATCCACATGTA
Source organism: Tolypeutes matacus (assembly GCA_026826555.1). Classification (NCBI taxonomy): domain Eukaryota; kingdom Metazoa; phylum Chordata; class Mammalia; order Cingulata; family Chlamyphoridae; genus Tolypeutes; species Tolypeutes matacus. The sequence continues at coordinate 3,189 of JAKSZT010017863.1, read as the reverse complement.
AACTGTTATTAATAGGGAAAAGCAGGAAAGGTGGAGGATGTTGGGTATATGGGAATCCTATATTCTGTAGGTGACTTTTCTTTAACATAAAGCATCTTTGAAGACCAAATGAAAAAAGAGATTGTGGAATAAATAGAAGAAAATGTCACTGTACATACAAGACAACAGAACTTACAGTGATGAAAGACATAATATCATTTTTAAATTTTATATTTTTATTACTTCAAATTTTTAAAATTTGTATTTCATTTGTTATTTTTAAAACTAATATTATTATCTCATTTTATTAATAATTGCATTTGGTTATTTTGTTGACTTCATTTTTGAAGAAGTTTTGGATCACAGAAGGGTTTCAACTGTAGCAGGGGAAGATCACTGGAGTGGGGTGTCAATGATGGTGGATGCATAGCAGGAGGTTCACCTGGGGCTAACCTATAAGGCATATTAATGTGTTCAGGTGGGCTCATAGGGTATTGTCACTGTGGGTGAAGATTCATACGATAACCAAAATAATATTCAATACCTATCCTGAAGAGTACTGCCACATTCTCTAATGGGAGAGCAAGAATCCCCTGAACACAGGGACAGTGATTAGTGAAGGAAGATGGACTATTTAGGGACCCTTGATATTGATGACCATACTTATGAAACTTTATTTGGGAAATTGAAACTTAGCCTAGTGTTACAGGGTGCCTAAGATTTACCTCCTGAGAGTCTCCTTGGTGCTCAAATATGGCCTCTCTCTAAGCCAAACTCAGCATATAAATGTATTACCTAACCCCTGGCCTGGGACATGACTCCCAGTGATAAGCCTCCCTGGCATCCAGGGCTTATTACCAAGTGTTAACTAGTAATGCAACTGGAAAAAGACCTTAACCAAAAGGAAGAAATGGTAAAGACGAATAAGCTTATATGTCTAAGAGACTTCAAAGTGAGTTGGGAGGTCATTCCAGAGGTTACAATCTTGCAAGTCTCAGCAGGGTCTCATTGACTGCCAAAGTAAATGTTGCCTCAAATAGCGGGGCTCCTATGGGCTCTAGAGATATCCAGACTCTATATGCAGGGCAGACAGCTCAGGAGTTTGGCTCCCCTACAATGGGCTCTATTTTGGAATTTATGCTCCCCAGTGTAAAAGAGTTCGACTCAGTTGTAGTTTCCTTACACATGGCTTTTCTGCCCATTCTATTTGAACTTGTTGTTAGTACTAGAGTTGATAGGTTTATGTCCAAGAGACTTAAATATTTGGGCTGTCCACGTGCCAGTTGGGCCCTGAATCTCAACAGAGTTGCAACACCTACTCTCTACTTCATTGGACACACCCAGGACAACTAACAAGGAAATGATGATCGACCATGAACATCTTAAGTAACAGAGAGAGTCTGCAACTGCGAACAAGATAGTCCCATCCATCTTCCCCATGAGATCTAAGCCCCCTCTGAGTTAGAGGTAGAGTGGGAATCACCATCTCAGAATCCTCAGGATTGAGGAATGAGTGATGGACTAGAGTAGATTTACTCTTATTCTACTATAGACATTTTAATTCCAGCAATGGAAGAACATTTATCATTGATGTGGAAGCAGTGTCCACTGGAAGTTCTGAGGGAAGGGAGAGGAAAAATAGGTGTAATTTGGTGGCATTTTCAGGACTTGGAAATTATCCTGAATTACATTACAATGACAGATACAAGCAATTATATATCTTGTCTTAACTTACAAAATTGTGCGGGAGAGAGTGTAAACTACAGTGTAAACTATAGTCCTCGCTTAGTGGCAATGCTCCAAACTGTGTTCATCAATTATAATATGTTGTTAATGTGGGAAAATGTGGAAGGGGAAGGGAGTGGGGTATATGGGAAGTCCCTACATTTTTAATGTAACTTTTATATAGTCTTAGTATCTTTTTAAAAAAATAAAAAAGTAGATTTAAAAAAGAACATACTTTTCAGGGTACATACAGCCTCAAACAATCACAACTAGTAATGAGCAATTTGAGGAGGAAGTTGAGAAAAACATTCCATTTACAATAGCAACTGAAATAATCAAATATCTGGCAATTCATTTAAGGATGTAAATGACTTATACACAGAAAACTAGAAATCATTGCTCAAAAAATCAATCGAGACCTAAATAAATGCAAGGACATTCTGTGTTCATGTATTGTAAGACTAAATATCATCAAGATATCAATTCTGCCCACATTGATTTACAGATTCAATGCAATCCCAATCAAAATTCCAACATCTTACTTTATAGAAATGGAAAAGCCAATTATCAAATTTATTTGGAAAGGTAAGGGTCCATGAATAGCCAAAAACTTCTTGAAAAAACAACGTTGGAAGACTCACACTTCCTGACTTTAAGGCATATTACAAAGCCACAGTGGTCAAAACAGCATGGTGCTTGCATAAAGATAGTTTTATTGTAGACCACACTCTCTCCCACTCAGTTCTGAGTGGTGTGTGCTGAT
>JAKSZT010017862.1:0-13978 GCA_026826555.1 Tolypeutes matacus | reverse complement strand
CAGTTTTAACTCATCCTTGCAGTTCCAGAAAATATGACAGTGTCTGGCACATAGTGGTTACTTGATATACAATTGTTGAATCAACACATGTGTGGTGAATCCTCCAAAGGACACATCCATCATAGGTATCTAGTAGAATGGGATTGTGTGATCAGGTTCCTGGAAGTGCCATCACTCAAAAGTGGAACCTGGGCCACTGTTATTTTATCTACTGATGCTGAGACCCAGGAAATGTTATTGTGAATGTCCTTAGCACCTTCATGTACTTCCCTCTGGGGCTTCTGGAACAGGGTTATGACTGTCCTCATAAAAAAAATGACTGAGCTCAGGATCTCTGAGACCAACTGTCTGGGAGGTTTAGGAGTGCACTAATGTAAAAATCAATTGTTTTCTGCTTGTGTCACTCCTACATATTTATTCTGGAGGCTACCTGCTGACAAGACAGTGGATTGAAGATAGATAAGTAAGTCCAGTTAGGTGCAGCTGAGCCTAGACCAGACTAGAAGAACCTCAAATTGCCAATCTGAAAAGGGGTGAGTGCAGCGAATGTTGTTTGAAACCTCTACTTTTGGGATTTATTTGCTACAAAGCAAACAGATAACTAAACAATTTTGTCTTGGCCCTGTTTCTCTCCAAAATGTGAGGGAACTTCTCCTATGTCATTTGATTTTCAAGAGCATCTCTCATAAGACCTCAGATCTGAAAGGCTGGGCTTGAGAGAGGATCAACATTCCTTTGACTAGAGATTTGCTACATCCATCCTTGGAAGAGGAAAAGAAAAACATAAAAAGAAATGGCTAGTTCAAAGTCCAAATTCATACTTTATGGATGTAAAATGTCCAGGTTTCTTCAAGATTACTATAGATTTCAACCATGCTCAGAAAGTGTTACTTTGTATAGGTTGTTCAACAGTGTTGTGCCAGCCTACAGGAGGAAAGCCCAGACTCATAGAAGGATTTTCATTTATGAAAAAAACAACACTAATAATTGACACTCCCAATTTCCTGAATTTCTTTTACATTGCAGAATGCCTTAAATTCAGTAATTCTATTTAACCTGTGAAGATAATTGAATTATGTTTTTTTTTTTTTGCACAAGTAAAGTAGCTTTATTTACAGTAGTTATTTTTTTAAAATATATTTTAAGAGGTGCTTAGATTACCAAAAATATTACACAGAAACCCCTGGGATTCCCATGTTGCTCACCTCCGATACCTCCCACCACATCCCACACAAACATCTCCCACAAATGTGGCCCACCACCCTCAGTGGACTTACACATCCTGGGGCCTTGCCACCAACAATAGACCACAGTTCACATCATAGACCACACCCTCTCCCACACATTTCTGTGTGGTGTGTGCTGATTTAAAATGGCCTACATCCGTTGCCACAACGGTACTCAGTACAACTCCTACCCTACAGCTTAATGGACTCACCCAAGTCACCTGGGGAGGAGACAACGATGGGCAACGGCCTTCCCAGGGAATGGAGAGGGCCTGCATCTGCAGGAAGGATCATCCCACCCACCATATCCATGGGATATAAGCCCTCTCTCACTTGGAGATGGAGTGTAAATCACCATCCCAGTCCCCTCAGAATTGGGGGAAGAACTATGGGCTAGAGTGGACATGATGGTATTCTGTTGTACACATATGGTGATTCTAGCAATGGAAGAAATTATAACAATGAGGTGGAGCCAGTGGCTACTTGACACTTTTCGGGCAGGGAGGGGATGAGTAGTTGAAATACCGGGGCTTCTTTGAATTATGTTTGATTTTGTAAAGTATACAGCAGTGATCTCCTATATACTTCTGACATAGCATCTGACATGTAGACCTTATACAGTAAATCTTAGTTCACTGAATGGATGAATTAAAGATAGATATTTATAGGTGTGAATATATGCATAAAATTATATGTGCAACAAGGATTTTTTAATGGTTTTTTCTTAAGTAATTGAAGGCCATTTTGGAAGTGCCTGCTTACCAAATGGTAGAAAACTTAACACTATTACTTCTTAGAGTACCCCCCCACCAAAACCCAATGTCTATGGTACTGCAATTTTCTCCAGGATATAATGAAGTACCAAGGCATTGGAAAAGAACCTTAACACACCATTTTTCCTGAAGCATTGGTTCTGCTGCTTCCATGCCCTATTTAAGTCCAGGCGACTTGACAAGGCCAGGAGCACCATTAGCAGATTTAGCTCCCTAGGTCCACCATTTTCTTCTGAAATATTGCCACCTACTCCAGGACAGTATCAATAGTAGGGCCCTGCCCTTTCCCAATATCTAAGACTCTCCTTTCCCACTCTAACCCACCTTCCCCTCAGTCTCCAATTCACTTGGTGTGACCACTTCAATGAGCTGATTATGAAACAAATCTGAGGAGCCATATATTTTGGACAGCTTCTGCTTTTCAGAGCCCAACTACTTCTTTGAATTAGATAGGGAAAGAAGTAAAATACAGGAAAATTTTCAATTCAGTTTAAGTTGTAATAAATTGTCTTGCCAAACATTTTCAAAAGGCCTTGCAGAAAAAAACTCCATTGGTTCTCTTAAAAGTTTCAAGATGAAAAAAGAGATGTTTCAATTTTGTCATAATCTACAGGGAAAGATGCAAAGAGCAGATAAGAAGAGGAATAACTCCCCCTCCATTCCTCATGATGTCTCCACTCTCACACTTCCCCTTGGAAGTCACTGAAAATACTATCTAGTTCCTCACACCTCTGCAATAAGCATCATTCATGTTCCCACAAACAGGAATTATTTTGCATCTTATTGTCTGCTGTAAAATTATATTCAAAACTGAAAACCAACAATGAGGCAGATTAAAAAACAATAAAATGAAACAAATGAAATTGAGTTTTTAATATATATAATGACCTTGCAATATTTTCAAAGATATTACTTATACTAGTGTCACAGTAAAGAGAGAACCTATTAATATTCCTCCCAGATAAGACACTTCAGCAATTCCTAAACAATGGCTCTGACCTGACACTAATTCCAGGAGACCCTAATCATCACTGTGGTCCACCAGTCAGGGGCTTATGGATGTCAGGTGATCGATGGAGTTTTATTTCAGATCCATCTTACAGTGGGTCCAGTGAGACCCAAAACCAATTCAATGGTTACTTCCACAGTAACCATTGGAATAGAAATACTCAACAAGTAGCAAAATCCCCAGTTTGATTCTCTGACCTATTGAATAAGACTATTATAGTAGGAAAGGCCAGAGGAAGCCACTAGAACTGCTTCTACCTAACAATTAGTACATCAAAATAATGCCACAGAAGCAGTTATAGCTCAGTGGTTGAGTGTCTACCTCACATGTACAAGGTCCCAGGTGCAATCCCTGGAGCCTGCTAAAAAAAATACCAAAAAAAAAAAATCTGCATTTAACAATATAATTGAAGAACTAAGTTGATTTCAGGCTCTCTCTGCCTTGAGAAGCCTGCCTCATATCTCAATGCATATTTTTGTCCTTCTCTCCCATTTCTAAGCAAGCTGTTATATTCTCCCATTTCCCAATAGATTCTTTTTACTGGCCTAATTTTTTTAAAAAAGTAAAAATAATCCACATTCCTAAGGGATTGCAGAGATTAGTGACACCACCAAAGAATTAAAGGATGTAGGAATGGTGATACCCACCACATCCCCATTCAACTGTCCTATTTGGCCCAATGGATCTTGAATGATGACATGGATTATCATATAATTAACAAGGCAGTGACTCCAATTGCAGCTGCTGTTCCAGATGTGGTATCACTGCTTGAACAAACAACACATTCACTGGTACCTGGTATGTAGCTATTGATTTGGCAATTTTCCCCTAATACCTGTTAGTAAAAATCACAAGAAACAATTTCCCTTCAGCTGGCAAGAACAGCAATAAACTTTCAGTGTCCCACCTCAGGAATATATCAACTCTCCAACCCTATCTCATAATCTAGTCCCTAGGAACTGTGGTCACTTTTCCATAAGACATCACACTGGTCTATCACATTGATTACACTATGCTGAGTGGATCTAGGGATAAAATTGTAGCAACTACTATAGTCTTATTGGTAAGATATTTGCATGTCAGAAGATCGGAAATAAATCCAACAAGAATTCAGGGCTCTTTCACCCCAGTGAAATTTCTAGGCATCCAGTGCTGTGGGACATCAAGATATCCCTTCTAAGATAAAGGATAAGGTGTAGTATCTGGCCCTTCCTACAGCCAAAAATGATGCACAATGCCTAGTTAACTACTATGGATTTTCAAGGAAAGATATTCCTCATTTTGGTGGGCTATTCCAGTCCATTTAACAAGTGACCCAAAAATTCATAAAGTTGGATGTGCAAAGTGGTATGTATAAGATCATGCCTGAGAATACCCTGAAGACTCAATAAGTTATAAAATTTGGTATATCCCCACAATGAAATCATATTCAGCCATAAAACGTAATGTAGTTATGATACATAATATAACAAGGATAAACTTTGAAAACACCATGCAAAGTGAAATAAGGCTGGAATTCAGCATTCAGGATACATTATGAAGAGCTATAGGTAGCTTCAACTTATATTCCCTGTAAGCAATAGCACATTGTTGATTACTTATCATAAAAATACTTTTATGAAAAAAAACTGTCCAACATATTAAAGTAGGAAATGCAAAACATGTAAATGCCCTCCTCACTGATTTTACTGAATCAATCCTTAAAGTTGTGTCTTAGGACTATGACAGATTATTGAATAATAAAAAGTTTAAGAAAATTTTGCTGGACTATTTGCAGTGAATATATTTGACACTTGTCCTCCTGCCTTCTCAACATTTGTGCTCCATCTCCTGTGATGTCACCTAGTCCCTTTCTATGGCTTCCCTTTTGCATATAAGCATGGTCTCCCCTCTATGTCGCAGCCAACACTAAGGAAACAGCCTCTCTGAAGCCATGTGATTCTCTAAAACTAAACAAAACCTCTCTCTTTCCTTTCAGAGTTAAGCTTCCTGGAAGAGTCAAGCACATTCCCGGCCCCTACATCCCAGTCTCTAATTTAAATCATCTTCACTTGGCTCACTCCACCTTATTCAATCACTCTGCTGAAATTCTCAGATACAAGTTACATTCAAATTCTCCAATATAATGAATAGTTTCCTTTTCTTATCATTCCTGACTTTATTTTTTTCTGATTTTCTGGGGTTTTGTGTTGATTTGATAATATTCTACCACCTACTTGATCCTTCTTGACATCATCTTTTGCTATCCCTCCCAACTCTCTGATTACTTTAGCTCTATATCTATTTACCTCTTATATATTGATATTCCACAAAGTTCAATCTCCTGCACATTCCACTGCACTCTCAGAATTGACTTCATCCAGATTTATGGCTTAAACTCAATCAATCTGTCAGTAAGTTACAATGCTTCATATCTAGTCCAGAACACTCATCTGAGGTCCACATCTGAAATTCCAACTGGAATATCATAAGTACATCAAACTAAATCTTTTCCCTCAAAGTTCTGCTCCTCTTTCTGGTCAAAAACAATGTTACCACTCTATGCCTATTGTTTAAGCCATAATCCTGAAAGGTTTCCTTGACAACTCCTTCTTGCACCCTTAGATAAAATTAGTAATGGAGACCTGTGAATTCTACCTCCTAAATATATTTTCTTAATTTAGCCCTGCTTATGTTTCCTGTTGCCCTAGTCTTAGCCAAGGTTTTCATTGCTTGTTTCCTGGATATCTGACATCACCTTCCAACTGGTTCATTTTCCTTTAGACTAGACTCCTTCAAAGTTATCCTCTCCACTGCTACAAAGATGATATTTATATAATGCTAATTTGTCATTATCTTTTAGTAATTGTAATCTGATTACAATATGCATCTTAATTTATCACAATATACTTAAGATTAATATTTATTTAATGCAAAAAAATTACAAACTTTGCTTCAATATACCAACAGTTACTCCTCATTTCTTGTTCTTCTTTTCACATATTGCATCTATAGATATTAAAAAATTCAATTCAATGTTATAATTATTGATTTATATAATCTCATGTATTTTAAAGCAAACAATAAATAAGAAAATATGTAACTAAAGAGTCTATTATATTAACCCACATTATATATTTTTCAATGCTCTACATTTCTCCTTAAAGATTTGAGTCACAGTCTGGAATAATTTCTTTTCAGCCTGAAGTACATCCTTTAGTATTTCTTGTAAGTAATGTAAGCTATGTAAAAATTCTCTCAGACTTTGTTTATCTGGAATTATCTTTATTTCAGTTTCCTTTTTGAAGGATAGATTTGCTGTATATACAATTCTTGGCTAAGGCTTTTCTTTCAGAACTTTGACTATGTCAGCCCACTTCCTCATGACATTAAGCCAATAAAAATTGTTATGTTTCCCTCTATGTAAGGAGTTCTTTTCCTTTGTTTTTTTTTTCTTCTTGAGTTTATCTTTATCTTTTGCATTCACTGTGTGACTATGATGTGTATAGGCATGTATCTCTTTATATTTATCTTATTTGGGTTTATTGAGATTGGATGTGTAGATTAATGTTTATCATTGCATTTGAGAAATTTTCAGTCATTAATTCTTTAAATATATTTTATGGCCTTTTCCATCACTACTTCTGGTTGTCCCATTGCACATATTTTGGTATGTTTGATGTTATATTACAGGTTTCGGAGGCTTTGTTCATTTAAGTTGTATTTTTTTACTGATGATGAAAGGTGATAATTTAATTTGATCTGTCTTCAAGTACTCTGATTAATTCTTTTGCCTTCTTGAAACTTGAGCTTTTCTACTGGACTTTTCACATCATAATTGTGTTTCATTTAATAATAAAATTTCAATTTGTTCCTTTTTAAGTCAATTCTATCTCCATTTTGAGAGTTTCGTTTTGTTCCTTCATTGTAACACTACTTTCTTTCATTCATTAACATGATTTACTTTAGTTTCTTGAACATATTTATAATCACTGCTTTGAACTCTCTCAGCTAATTCCAAGTCTGAGGATATTAAAGAAAGTTTCTATTGACTATATTTTCCTGTGTATGGTTCACTTCATTTATTTTGAAAATTTACCATTTCAGATCAAATGTTGCAGCATATCCGGATTCTGAATTTTCCCCTGAAGATTTTGTTTGTGCGGCTCCTGCTGCTTTTGTTGTTATTGCTTATTTCCTTGTTCATTCATTCCTGTGACAGTTTGAAGTTCTTTTATGAATCCCAAAAGGAAATTAATCTATTCCTGTGGACCCTTTTGACTGGACTATGTCAGGGAGGCATGACTCAAGTTGAGTCTCAGCCCTTTTGCTGGGACTGATAAAAACACAGAGAAAGACACACATACAGGAAAAGGTAGCCATCATATTTGATCCTGCAATGTGACAGAAAGGGCTCCAATTTCACCCACAGCTCAGCTGCAATGAGAGGAGTCCATGAAAGACTCAAACTGCTGAATTTCTTGGAAAGATAAGCCATATGCTTGATAACTTATAGCTGAACTCCAGAGGAAATGGGAGCAACTGAGACTGATGTAGGAGGCCTGAAAAGTGAAAATCCTTAAGCCTGATTCCTTAAAATTGTGCTCCAGGAGCTGTGTTCCAAAAGATGATTAGCCTGGAGAGGAATGCAGAGCCCTTGGCAGAGGTTGGTGGACATCTTGATTCCATGTGGCCAGACAACAGGGTCAACAATAGCTGGTTTTGTGATAAAGTCCTTCTGATGGTGCTTTGATGTGGATATTTCATGACCACAGAACTATAAACTTTTATCCCAAATTGATCCCCTAAAAAGCCAACCCATTTCTGGTACTTGGCATTGGCAGCCCTTTGTCAAACTAATACAGAAATTGTTAACAGGAAAGTTGGGTGTCATTGCTTGCAATTACCAAAGATGTTGGAAAGGCTTTATAAATGGGTAAGGGGTATTTTTGGAGCATTTGTGAGATGCTTGATAGAAAATGCCTCAGTTTATTTGAAAAGACTTTTTATTAAAATATATATACCAAAGATTATAAGCTCTTAGTGGAAATGGTGAACCTATTATTGGAAACTATAGGAAAGGCAAATCTTGTTTTAAAGTCCAGAAAACTAGGCAAAATTGGCTCCTGATGTTAGTTGGGAAGCAGAAATTGAAAATGATGATCTTGGACTTTTAGCTGGGGTGACTTCCAGATTAAATGTGGAAAATGCAGCCTGGTTTCTCCTTACAGTTTATAACAAAATGTGAAAGGAAGGAGATAAACTAAGAACTAAACAAAACCATAAAAACCTTGGAAGATAATGTAGGGAAGCATCTACAGGACCTTGTAATAGGAAATGGTTTCATGAACCTCAAACCCAAAGCACTAGCAGCAAGAGAAAAAATTGATAAATGGAATCTCCTCAAAATTAAAATAAAGGATGTTATTAAGAAAATAAAAAGGCAGTCTACCCAATGGGAGAAAATATTTGGAAACCATATATCTGATAGGAGCCTAATATCCTGCGTATATAAAGAAATCCTACACTTTGAAAATAAAAAGACAAACAAACCATTTAAAAAATGGGCAAGTGACCTGAAAAGACACTTCTCCAAGGAAGAAATACAAATGGCTAAAAAGCACATGAAAAAATGCTCGACATCACTAGCTATTAGGGAAATGCCAATCAAAACTACAATGAGATACCATCTTACACCCATCAAAATGGCAGCTATTAAAAAAACAGCAGACTATAAGTGTTGGAGAGGATGTGGAGGAATAGGAACCCTCATCCACTGCTGGTGGTATTGTGGAAAGGTCCAACCACTGTGGAGGACTGTTTGGCAGTTCCTCAGAAAATTAACAATAGATCCTGTGTGTGATCCTGCAATTCCATTGCTGGGTATATAACAAGAAGTATTGAAAGCAAAGACACGAACAGATATAGATACACCAATGTTCATAGCAGCATTGTTCACAATTGCCAAAAGTTTGAATCAGCCCCGGAACCCATTGACAGATGAATGGATAAACAAATGTAGTACATACATACAATGGAATATTACTCATCTGTAAGAAGGAATAAAGCACTAACACACGGAATAACATGGATGAATCTTGAAGACCTTATGTTCAGTGATGCAAGGCATTCATTGAAGGATGAACAGTATATGACCTCACTGATTTGAACTGAGGAAAGTGAGCAGTCTCTGAGAACCACTGTCTGAAAGATAGGTTAACAAGGGAGAGAAAGAGCAGAGTAGGTTGTGAGCCATCACCCATATGGACATTATTTATGGTAAAGTGATAGACTATAGTTGCATATTGAAGGATAGGACAGGAGGGTAGTGATATTACTGGGTTTTGTGGAGCAGGGTTGACAGGTGAGTAGGTTAGAAAAGGCAGGTTAGAATACCCAGGGCATGTAACTATGAAACTTGTCATCCAATGAGTCAAGAGAGGGAGTGTCATATGCCCAAGGGGGATGGGGAGGAAGGAACAGAAAAGATCAAACAGGGGGTATTTAGTGGTCATGGGAAATGTTTTTCATTACCTTACAGTAATGGACACAGGACATGGTAAATATCAAAAATTATTCAAATGTACCATCTAAATTGTAAACTATACTGTAAACCATTGACAATGTTTAGTAGCTACATTTCACTATCTTTATAAGAGTTATAACAATGCTATCATCCATATAAAAACGGTTTTAATATGGGGTGAGGAAAGGGGAAGGAGGTTGGGTATATGAGAGTTTCTAGTATTCCGTGTGTGACTTTGCTGTGACCTAAAACTCCTTTGGAAATTAAACAAAAATTTGGGAGACACTGGGGAATGAGAGGGGGAAAATGCCATGGTACAGCCTGGACAACTGGTAATGCAGTAATAAAATGGAAAAAAATTTTTTTCCCATTTTCTGAATGTCCCAATCCGTTAATTACATTTTATTTTTAGTTTTTTTTTCTGAGTTTCCATGTATTTTACCTCTTTCATTTAAGCTTACCATTATTATTTCATTTTCCTATTAATTGTATTTGGATATTATTTGAGCTTCATCTTCAAGGAAGGTTTAGATCACAGCAGGGTTAAAATGGGGGCTGCAGAGGATCATTGGTGGGCAGTGTTTGGGTTGGGGGATTCATGGGAAGAAGCTCATCTGAATATACATGAAAGATATATAAAATTGTTCAGATGATCAAGGGATGGGGCATGGTCATGGTGGGTAGACAATCACTCAATTAATGAGGGAATATTGAATTCCCAGCCTGGAGAGCTCTGCCACATTCTTGTTGATGACTAGCCTTATGAGTCTTTGCTCTTGTAATTGAAACTTAGCCTACTGTTATGGGGTGCCTACAGGTTGCCACCTGAGAGCCTCCTTGTTGCTCAAATGTGGCCTCTCTCTAAGCCAAACTCAGCATATGAATGCATTACCTTCCCCCCAGCATGGGACATGACTCTCAGGGATGAGCCTCGCTGGCAATAAGGAATTAATACCAATTGCCAACTGGCAACATGCCTGGAAAAAGACCTTGCATAAAAGGGGGAAAAGGTAAAGACAAATTAGTTCATGTGGCTAAAAGACTCCAAAGACAGTCAGGAGGTCATCCCAGAGGTAACAGTTATGCACTCCTCAGTAGGATCTCATAGAGGACAAAAGTGGATATCACCCAACACAAAGGGCTTCTCGAGGACTCTGGAGACACCCAGGTCCTTTATGAGGGGGGTAGCTCCAGAGATTGAAGCCTTATCAGTGGGCTCTACTTTGGAATCTGTGCTTCTGAGAGTGACAGAGCTGAACTCATATAAGTCCTCCCTGCACATGGTCCATTAGTCACTTCTATTCAAACCTATATGTGATGTTGGAGTTTGTAGGTATACTTCCAGAGACTGGAGCCTCTGGCCTGCCCATGTGACAGTTGTGCCTGGAATCTTAGTGGAGCTGCAACTCCTACTCTACAGCTCAATGGATTCACCCAAGTCACCTGGTGAGGAGACGATGATGGACAATGGCCATCACAGGGAAAGGAGAGAGCCTGCAGCTGCTGGCGGGATAATCCCATCCACCATATCCATGGGATATAAGCTCACTCTCACTTGGAGGTGGAGTGGACATCACCATCACAGACTCCTCAGGACTGGGGGAAGAGCTATGGACTAGAGTGGGCCTACTGGTATTCTGTTGTAAACATACTGTGATTCAAGCATTAGAAGAAATTATAACAGTGAGGTGGAGTCAATGTTCACTAGACACTTTCAGGGCAGGAAGGAAAGAACAGTTGTAATACAGGGGCTTTCTCAGGACTTGGGAATTATCCTGAGTGAAATTACAATGACAGATATAGGCCATTTTACATCAGCATATACCATGCAGAACTGTGTGGGAGAGAGTGTGGTCTACAATGTGAACTATGGTCCATGCTTATTGGCAAAGCCCCAGGATGTGCATAGCCATTGCAGGTGATTTGCCACACTAACGAAAGATGTTTATGTGGGATATTATGGGAGGTGTGGGAGGTGGGGAACATGGGAATCCATGTAATTTTGGGGTAACATTTATGTAATTTAAGCATCTTTTAAAATATATTTTAAAAAAATAACTTTTATGTAAGCAAATGCACATATATGCATATATATTTATATATCATTTTACAAATATTGGTTTATATTGTGAAAAAAATGATTTTTACCCACAGTAATAAAAAAAATAAATACAAAGTCTATGCACTGACAATTTGACCAAATTATGAATGACAAGAAAAATACAAGGTGCTGTTACTGACTGAAAAACTGCCTCGGAGAACTTAAATAAGAATTAATTTCCCAGCTGTTCAAAGTGTCAATGATGAGATATTTCGAAGTAGTTTTGATATTTAGTTATTTCACATGGGTGAAATAAAAGGAGCCAACAGTTTAAAGGGTTTTATCAGCTATGGTATATGGAGTGAATTGCAAAGGGTCAAAAAGTAATTAAAATTGAGACAGTATACCTCTGTTGAACTTACAGAGACTTGTGTGGACACTGTTTGTTTGTGGTTTATTTTATTTTATTTTATTTTATTTTTTTATTTTATTTTTTCGGGGGGAGCACTGTTATTATGAGACTTTATTATCAAAATTGAGAAAAGACTTTAGTGTAGGTGAGGGCCTGAAGTGTAATCCCTCAATAGGTGACCTGTCTGAAATTATTCATTGGGTGCCAATAGAAAGGGAATGACCAGTATATTACCCTGTATATCCTTCAAAATGTACTAAAAAAATAAAAGAGTCAATTATTAACAATACTTTTTTAAAAGAATGTAGTGAAAGACTGAATCCCAAATCTTATAAAATAATAAATAGCAGAGTCAGTTTATGATTTAAAAAACAAGTATTACATATTCTAATCATTCTAATCTAATAATTTGTAAGGATGGTTAAGATAGAAATATAAGTGTTCCTGTTTGGAATAATCTCTTGCAGTAAATGCTTCCTACATATCCTTGTTGACTCTACCTTCCAGGAATTTTATAGGCTTCATGCAGAATTAGGGGAGATACAATGATTGAGCCCATTAAGAAATGCAAGTTATAGTTTTTATGTTTTCATAGATTTACTGTATAAATCTTTGTAACAAATAGAGAATAGTTATGTAAAATCCCTCTAGTTCATTCTAAATTTCAGCAGAGAAAATAATGGAATTCTATTTTTTTTTCTGAAATGTCTTTTCTTTTGTAATGTAGCCACCATGACTGGCAATATTTTCCACTAAAAAGTTTAAAAATCTGTTCCTGCTGCCTGCCGTGGTGCATGTTACATAGTAGAAACTATAAGGATTTGTTGAATAAATAATTTTATCTTTATTTTGCCATCAATATTTTGAAGCTCGTATTTCATACAGTTGATTTCATCTTTTGAAAAGCCATGTGTTATATATAGAGAAGGCCAGTATATTATATTTTAGTGAAGAAATTAAGAATAAGAGGGATTATAATGTGAAGAAACATGGCTGTAGACAGAACTGGTGAATTTGTGTTAGTGATAGTGTAAAAAAATAAAACAATAGCTCTCTCTATAATTCAGCTAAACATGGAATTTAGGACCTTTTCTATCTATTTTTAAGAGAAAAGGATATTGGAAATAAAATGCAGGTATTGGAAATGTAAATTCTAATTTCCTTAATTAGTGGAATTTTCTAAGTAAAATTTATGACATTGTCCCTGTAAGAATCAGGTTCTTCAAGGCCATAGGAACAAAGTATTAAAATGAACCTAAACCTTGGGAAAGGAGTAAAGTTGTGCTTATAACTATGAACACATATGGGCAAATTAATTAGAACTGAGTGCATCCATGATATAAACTCAGGTTATTTCTATAAAATAACTTCTATGTTTTATATGATTATAGAAATACTAATACAAGTCTTATTCTGAAAAATAATCTTGGGACTATTTATGAAATAATTATTTCTAAAACAAATAATTCAGTCACCCTTAACAATAACAAGATAAACAAGGAAATCATAATTTTTTAATCAATCCATGTAATCCTTTGTTTATTAAAAAAATAAATAATTAAAATTCAATATATGCCAAGAGCTATTCTCTGGTGTGCATTGTTCTAGCTTGATCTTACAGGAAGCCTCCTTTTTTCAATTATTTATACAGTTATTATTATTATTATATAATTTTTATATAAATCAAAAGAAATCTCACAACTTTCACTTTTTGTTATTTTTCATAATATTGTTATATATATAATGCTTTTGACCCAGAATTAAGACCTTGGAAGAGGTCAATGAGATATACATATTATGTGCAAACAACTTAATAATCAAGATAAATAATATTCAATGCAATATTTAAAACTAATGCAAAATTACACAATACACAAAATACCAAGATTTTAAATAAAGACAGGATACTATTCTGTATTCTTCTATAACTCACTAGATCTGGATATCAGGAAGGCAAATTATACTAGGGCAAGAAATGCCTCTTAACTAAGCTTGCCTTTACATTCCATCCA
>JAKSZT010017833.1:53178-63792 GCA_026826555.1 Tolypeutes matacus | reverse complement strand
TATGATTTTTGGTTGCAATTTAATGTTTGTTGGAATTTTAGCTGTGAATATTCTTATTAATTTGGAATGGAAGAATGTTCCTTCAGTGATGTATTACATAAGTTTACTACCAGGAGCCCAGAAGACCTTGCGTCCTGAGAATACTTTATACAAAATTATTGACTTAGAGTTTTTAACATAAAATGAGTAATAGAAACACACATAATAAGCTTGTGAGAGAACAGCTTATGACAACGTCTTAGGAGAAGTTCCCCCTACTTCCCTTTCTCTCTCTTAGTCATTTCTCTCTTCTTTCTTCACCAAGACTAAGTTCGAGCAACTAACTTGTCTTCTCCATTTGAAGAAAGGGAAATTTTTTCATGAAACCTTCTTCACTAAAGACAAGATATAACCTTCTATGGTTGCAAATTGATACTAGACTCTCACTTGAGCCACCCTGGTAAATGAATCCTTTTCCCATGCCACTTGGCAAAGATCCTAATTACTGAGGATCCCTAGCTTTGAAACTAGTTAACATTAATAGAGTTCTAGTTCTTTTCCAGCCTTAGCTTATGATAATTTACACCTCTTTCAAATGAGTCATATATCTTTAACTGATTTTAATGTGATCTAGTCTTTCATGTTGTCAGAAAAAATAATCTTTAAATTTACATAAATTAATTTATTTAAAGGTACCAGAAGCCAGATAGTTTGTTCCATTTATGGGTGGTGTTTTGCGGTCTGTAATTCTGCAGGCCATCCTCACTACCTAGAAAAAATTAAAAACTTTGTTCTTTCTTTGAAAAATCACTAAGAACTTTAGGAATTTAGGGTTGGTTGCCCCCTAATGGAAGATTTGTGTGCTGCAGGAGAATCCAGTCGAAAGTACAATGATGCTTCACTTTGACTTTCCAGAGTCACTCATCTATTAATATAAGTTCAGCTACCGGACTTTAACTGTTCTGAAACACTTAAGCAGAATCACAGCAAGAAAAATAAACATTTGTCTACTTTGGAATTTCAGTTATGACAAAACCCCTCATAAATTAAAAATGGTTTGTGTTCTCTTCAGGTCCATCCTGCTGATGTTACCTTCCTAGAGTGGGCAAAATATGTTTTACTTTTTCCTTTCACATCATGTAACCACTGTGTCTTTGCAATAATTTGTGTCAAAGAGATATTTTATGTTTTAGTTTACTAAAGGCTGCCAATGCAAAAAAAACAGAAATGGGCTGGCTTATATAATGGGAATTTACTAGGGTAAAATCTTACAGTTACAGGGCTGTGAAAATGTCCAAATCAAGGCATCATCAGAGATGCTATCTCATCAAAAGTCGGCTGCTGGTAGATCCTGGACTCCTGCCACATAGCAAGGCAAAATGGTGACTGGGCTTTGCCTTCCCCTCGAGGTTCACGATCTCTCCAAAATTAGCTGTGGACAATTAGGCATATGGCTCATCTCTCCCTGGGCCTTGTCTCTTCAGCTGCGACTGCTCTTCTGATTCCAGAGTCTGTCCTCTTTCTCAGCCTTTCAGGGTTTCTCTGTCTTTCTGTGATTGTAGGTGATCTTGGAGTCTTCTCTCATATAGCGAGGTAAAAATGGCAGCTCATTTTCTCTATGTGTGTCTGCATGTTTCTCCACTTTATAAGGGCTCCAGCAGGAGGGCCAAGACCCACCTGGGTGATGTCTCACTAAAGTACTCCAATCAATGGTCCCCAACTGAATTCAGTCCAATCAAAGAGTCCCGCAATCTAATCAAAGGCCCTTAACTAAAGCAATCTAATAAAAAGTGATTTAATGAAAAGGTGTCTTAACTAAATCTAATCAAAAGGTCCCACATTGATAGGTTTACATGCACAGGGATGAGTTATCTTGATACCATAATTTTCTGGAGTTCACAAAAGAACTAAACCAAGACACTGAGCAATTTAGAATTCAGCCAGGAAAACAGAGGCAATAATATATATTATGGCAATAAGGGGTTTACTCTGGAGAACAGAATTTACACAGATGTGGGAGCTGCTAGGAAGTGATGATGTAAAAGAGGGGAGTTAGTAAATCAGCGAAAGTCACTAACCATCACAATCTGAAGTACTGACTTGCTTGTAACTCTGTGTTGTCTGTTTGAACACTGTAATCTTTAGAGATTGTATTAGTTTTCTACTGTTGCTATAACAAATTACTACAGATTTAGTTGCTTAAAAAAACACAAATTCTTTTCTCACAATTCTGTAGATTAGAGGTCCCACACGGTTAAAAGCCCAACACTGAGCTAAAACCAAGATATGAGAAGGCTTCATTCCTCTCTGGAGGTTCCAGGGGAAGACTCTGTTTCCCTGCCTTTTCCAGCTTCTGGATGCTGCAATTTCCTGGCTTGTGTCCCCCTTCCATCTTCAAATCCGGTAATGGCTTGACTCCTTCTAATGTCACATCACTCTGTCTTTCTCTTTTGCCTCCCTCTTCTATTTCTAAGAGCCCTTGTGAAGACACTGAGCTCAATCAGGATAATCCAGGACAATTTCCGTATTTTAAATTCCTTACCTTAATCATATGTGCAAAATCCTGTTTTCCTTGTATGGTTCCAGGGACTAAGCTGAGGACATCTTTGGAAGCCATGATTCCATCAACACAGAAAGGAATGACTTATTGTTTTTTTGACCTTTCAAATCCCTCACAAGTTCCTCTTTTTGCCAACTCTAACTCAGAACCATATGGAGAAGGGGATCCTGAGATTCACGGCTCCTAGTATTAATCAAGTTGACATATACAATCCAGTACAAATATTTTTTGCCTCATGCCATGAAATCATTCTAGGACAATACAGCTTCATTTAATTTTGATATCAAGGTACTTAAAATGTTTTCTTTTAAAGTATGTAAAAAAGAAAACCCGAATAAAGAAAAGATTATCTTAAAAAAAAAAAAAAGACTCCACTGTTATATTCAACCCACTAGTTCTTGCCTTACAAGCCTAAGTATCAAAGCCACTAAAAATAAAGGAATAAGTATATAGGAGAATTATCCATTAGACAATCCAAATGCAAATGGTGAAGGCATGAGTAGGTTGCAGCCTGACTGAAATGCATGTTCTCAAGTATCATCACAAGACATGCTGTGAGAGGATCACTGGGGATCTTTTGAAATGAACAAGTTTTGTGGATGTTTTCACAAAATTTGAGAGCAAAATGAATGGATAGATTAGAGTAGAAAGACAAAAAATAATGAAACCTGGTCTACGCCTGACTATCTCTTTGAAAATTCACTACACAAAGTGAAGACAACCTTAGGTAAAGGAATTTATTTTGAAGAGTTTTGATTTTGTGGTATGGGAGATGACAAAATAAAATTAATTTTCATCTACAATTGACATACATAAAACCCAGAAAGGTTAGACAGCACAGGATAAATGAATATAAATAAAATAAAACAGGGATAATGGTATTAATTTGAGGTAAAGGAGAAGATGAGATACCTAGTGCATCCACCCCAGGCAGGAAGCATGAGATGCATGGTCCAAAATGTGCTTTTAAAGTCAGGTATGCAATGTATGACAAGGTATAAATAATGACGCTATTACTACTATAGGACAGCTTAATTCTATCCCCACCAAATAAAACAGTAAAATAAAAGCACAAAGAGAAGAAAAAAGAATAAATATATCTCTCTATCTCCCCCTAATATTATGAAAATAAGCTCTTGAAATTTAAATAAGGAAGCACATTCTGAATTCCAGAACAATTGGGAGAATATATCTTTACCTTTTCATGATCACTATAAAATAGAATGGCCAAAGAATTATATAGAATATTAAATAAGTTCATATTTAAATTAAGTTTATTTAATTAAAAATATACATTTGAAAAAACTCATGTAATATATAGTTATATTAATAAATATTGTTTAAATAGACTTTATGCCATATTTCATTGAAAATATTCCATTGTCAAGGATGTTGCCATCAATTATAATAATGATTTATGGTGCAACATTACTCAATTTAAGCATTTTTAAATAATAAAATATAGTCCAGAACTAAAATATATTCTAGGTGTTGAAAGAGACCATCATCCTTCTTTTCAAAGCAGAATTAGAAGGGTAGATTAGTGAAATGTCAAAGGCCATGAAAAAAAAATTCTCTATTCCAAAATGACCTACTGAATTTGGCATTGTGTGGAAAATAAACCATGTAGATAACATTCTCAACAATTTTTTGTCATTTCAGATTTCATAGGTGCAGAGAGTCCTGGGTTTACAACATGCTTCTCTTTACTGCTACATTATTATTCGCTTTTCAATTGCATATTACTTTTTCTCTGCTCACTGAAAATATAAATAATAACTTTCCACAAATTACCCAAAAGAAATAGTTAATTTTAATTCCTTCTATTGGGCTAGGTATCTAATCATACATTGTAAATTTCTATTTTATTTAGTTAAAAATATTCTGATTGTTTTGTTCATGGCCTCCTTTACATCCTTATTCCTAAAACTTTAGATCATGGATTTCAACATAGAAATTACTGTGGTGTAAAACACAGTCACCATTTTCCCCTGCTCCATAGAATCTTCAGTTGGACTTCTAAGATACATGAAGAAAAGTGTTCCATAAAATATGGTGACAGCAGTCAGGTGGGACCCGCATGTGGAGAAAGCTTTCTTTCTTCCTTCTGAAGAAGCATTCTTAGGATGGCAATAAGGATGAATATGTAGAAGATGATAATGGTCAATAAGGAATGAGAGAAGTTGAGACCTGCTAATGTGCACATGGTTTATTCTTTAATAAAGGTCCCTGCACAGGCCATTTTGATGAGGACTGGGTCTGCAAATAGAAGTGATTGATCTCTATGCTTCCACAAAAGTACAAACCATGGGTCCAAAGTGTGGAGATCAGAATAACAAAGAAGCCATATATATAAGGGAAAGGAATCAGCTGGGATACACACAGTCCTTGACATTCTGCTGCCATAGAGCAGAGGGTTGTCAATTGCCATGTATCAGTCAAAGGCTATCACGGCAAGGATGAAGACCTTTACGTGGACAAAAGCAATAAAGAAAAACATTGCACGATACAACCAAGGTAGGATATGGTCTTGGTCTCAGATACCAAGTTTTCTAATATTTTAAGTTTGATGTTGGAGGAGAACCACACATCTGCAAAAGATAAATGACTGAGAAAAAAGTACATAGGGCTGTTGAGCTGGGGACTGATCTAGATTAATATGATCGTGCCAATATTCCCAACCAGGGTGATAACATAGACCAGTAAGAAAACCAAAGAAAAGGTGTTGTAGTTCAGGGCGACTAGTTAATCACAAAAGAATAAATTCCGTCACATCTGTAAAACTGGGCATTTTCTTAAATTTGATTCAGATAGAGAGGCATTTAATCTAACAAAATAAATAGAAATCAGTAAACACACATAACGAATACAGCTATTCCTTATTTACATGACTTTTTCCTGCCCATTCCCTTTCAAAGCCTCTCCTATTTTTCTTTTGCTCTCCCCTCTCTTCTTTCACGCATATCTCTTACCAGTGATTATTTTTCTTCTGTGTGTGTGTGTATATATATATATATATATATATATATTAGATTTTTTATACAGAAAGTAGTGAAATAATAGGAAGTTATAACAATATAGTAACATAATTTCTTGCGTCTAGTTTTTACTTTTCTACACAGATTTCAGAAGAACATTTATTCTTGCTAACTTCTGTGAAGAGAAATACCTTTTTCACTGACCCCAACATTTAGTAGATGTATATATTTTATTTATTCACTAGTTTTGTAAAGCTTAGAAGGTGTGTAATGTGTTAGAAATTTAGTTAAAATGACAGCAAAAAATGTTCTTTCACAATCAAATAGTAAAATATTATCTCTTTAGTCATCTTGCAAATTTGAGATGTTTATTATAAAAGGACTTAATGGAACTCTAAAATACCTTAAAATGAACACACTAGTCTTATCCAAAAAAAGGAAAAAAGAAAGAATGCCTCTTAAAGCATCACTTTGATTTAGCAATTTTTAAAATTCTGAAAGTAAACCTAGATAAGAATTGAATCCTTGCTAACCATTGACCGCATTGCAAAAAAGTCAAATAAAAATGATGTAAAGCATCTTTTTCTCTTTAAAATCTTCTCTTCCCTTAGACCTTGAACCTTTCAATCTTATGGAAGTCCCTCATTTCTATTTCCCTCTGCCTTAAATCTGTTGAACTTGAGATAGGAACTATGTGCTAATTCACCTTTATATCCCTATTCATTAGCCCAGGACGATTAGAAAGTTAAAGTGGACTAATTTAACCTAATTTAAACCCTTCTTGATGACTGGAATTAATCATTCCAAAGCTAATTATTGTTTGAAGCAGTCAAAAAGTGATGTCTTCTGCAACTGTTAAACATCTAATTCTCATTTCAGCCTATTATGCTTTAGAATATAGATGATAGATAGATTGATAGATAGTTGATAGATATAGATAGGTTGAGAGAGAGAAAGAGATTTAATAGTTCCTTTATTCCCTGCTTTATTCCCCAATTCTTTTATAGTTCCTTAGAACTTTGAGGAAAATAAGAGAAATAAAATACTGAGTAAAAACTACATGATTATTTTGTAAACATTAAGTATAAATTCATGAAATTTCTAAAATGGGAAGGAAAATTTTTGGAATTTTGGGTAGGAGTCTATTTTTGTTTTGTTACTGTATCAGATTAAGTTGGCTAGCTATCTGAATTCTTTACACCTTCTAATACTCTAATTAATATATTTTGAGCTAATTTATGTACATACACTTTTTATTTATGTTCTATTTATTAATGGGCCAAAGGATTACAAAACTGGTTCTTCACAAATCTTCCTTGTATTTGCCACCGATGTACAAATTGGAAGAATATCATCATCATCACTTCCTAGCTGGTCCTTGATGATGTTGAATATTTGAAATAGAATAAAGATTAAGTACATGGGGATGTTTTCTGTTGCATTAAAAATGATATTTTAATGAAATCTGAAATGCTTCATTAATAATAAAATGGCTGAAGACTTGGTTTCAATTCTCAGCTCTGCTATTTACCAGATGTGTGATCCTAAATCATTTATTTAATGTTGCTGTGTTCAGTTTCCTCATGAGTAAATGGGAAAATGAGAGGGTCTACCTTATGGTTATGAGGATGAACTAAGAAAATATGCATGAAGTATTACAGAAAGCACAGGTTAATAAAATCCCTGAGCTTTGTGTTTAGTCCTGATTCTGTTATTAAATTTCTTTATCTGAAACTTAATTTCTTGATGTGTAAAAAGTAAGAGATTGGTTGGATAAAGGGACTTCTACCAATGCTATTAATATGTATTCTAGTAAAAGAATCAAACTTATATTTTGTCATGCTCCATTGTGCTTTCAGAAAAATTAGCTAATATTTGTTTGTTTGCTTTCTTAGGATTTAATTTTTCTTAAGGTGACTATAGAGGAGTCATAAAAAATATGGATATATTCATAGTTTCTATAAAGAAGTCCTCCATTCCTGTAATATCATGTACTGAGGTTGCCTGTTACTGGCTAAGAAAGTTTTGCATTTCAGTCAGAAGTTTCTCAGCTTTCATTGGATGTATTAAATGTAAATAACTCAGATTGTGATTGTTTTGTTTTCTTAGGTAAACACAAACATAATACCTAATATGAGAAGAAAAAGCTTAATGTGATTTAAATTTTCCTGTAAGTTGAAAAGTCTCATTGGATAAAAGCAAATGTAGTTGAAGAGTTTACTTAGAAACATGAGACTGACTTTTAGTTGTTATATTATCTGGCCTTGTGTTTTGAACACATTACTTTGGGACTCATCTATTCAGAAGGAGATGTGTAGTTATAACATGTAATAATCAGATTAAAGGAATTTATATATACACATATATACTTCACTCTCTCTTCAGATTAACTAGTGAACATAAACACACGCACATTTATACACACAAAGAGAATTTCATAATAATAATTCATTGAATGTTTTGCCATTTTAAAGGTTAACACTACAAAGAAGATGTATAAACTATTAAAAGGGAAATTTCTTTAAGATATTTTAAAGCATAGTTGTATAGCAATTAAAAGAATATCATACAAAATCTATTAGTTCCAAGAAAAATATTAAGAGGCAACAAAATTTGAGTTTGCATTGGATCTAAACAAGAGAAAAATTATATTTTGCTGAATGTCCCAATATAAATAACTTACAAGACAGAGCAGTGTGATTGTTTGCTATAAAATGATGCATTTAACTCATCTCTCAAAGATGGTTTCCTCCACTGAAAAACTGGGTATCTTTTGAGGATTAAGTAAATTGAGCCAGAAAAAGGGAGTACAACAGTGTCTAGCACACACACACACAAAAGCTTATAGTGCCAGCTAGTACTGATATTCTTATCATTACTTAAACTCGACACATTTATAATAGCATCTTCACCAATTCCCTCTTGCCATAGCCCTCTCTTTGATTTATCTTTTGGCAGCTTACTTGGTGGCTGACTAATTGAGAGACTCATTATTAAAATATTCATTAATTTTAGATCACATGTATTGAGAGAGAAGTTATTGGTGGCAAATTGGGGTTTAAATAATTTTTATTTTGTTTCATAATTATTTGTGCATGCTTTTCTATATGTATGTATGTATGTATGTATTTGAGATATTCTAAAGCATAGTTTTAGAATAAAATTTATTTATTTAGTGCTTTCTGGAAAAATCACTGGTTCTTCTCTCATCCACCATTTGCTGTTACCAACAAACTGTTTATTGGCTATAAAGATACATCCGTTTTCATACCCATTGTCATCTGAGATCTTTCCTTTCCTCCTCCTTCCTTGGGATTTGCCCCTATATTAGATGAGCTACTTCTCATCTCCTTGTTGAAATTTACATGATAGCAATAAAATGGAGCTTGGAAAAAAAAGAGATGGTTTTTCTCCTTTCTTAGGAAGGCAGTGAATTTATAAAATACAAGGAACTGCATTATAGGTTTCCTCTTCCAAATTGCCAGGGACAAGGAGATGTTGCTTCATGTAACTGTGAATTTGTAAAAGAAAGAGACAGAGGGTATTGTCAAATCTATTAACATTTCCTTTTTACTCTGCAGGGATATCTGCATTATCATCTTGACCCCCTTACAAATAATTAGCTATTTTCCATACACCTGGAAAAGAAAACTGTTTAATGTTCTCAGCCTAATCTGTCCAAGTGCTAAAGAATATTTTTAATTTTTACAGTTTTATTTATTTATTCAATGATTAATAAACCTTATGTATTTAAAAAGAACCTTTTAACTGCTTCTTTTTTCACTTTAGTCAAAGGTAGTCAAGAATATTTTTAAAAATGAAAAGATAATGGACATTCAAACACCTTTATTTGCTGAGTTTATCAATTAGTTGAGCCAAATGACCTGAATCTCCAGCTCCAGGTCATATGCAGGCCTCAAATTATAGTAAATTTTCAATGACAAATTTGAACAGAAGAGTAGAATGAGGCTCAAATATTGATCTGCTAATGAAATCTGTCTACCTCAAGTTGTGGTAGGTTATAAGTAGGACGAACAACTGCTACCCATTTGTCCAGGATTTTCTTAATTTTGGACTGAAAGTTTTGTATCCAAGCAAACTCTTCAGTCTCAGGCAAACATTTGGTCATACTTAGCAAGGGTAGTGGCTCCATTTATTAAGCTGATTGGGACTTCAGGGGCCTTTAGAGCTCTGCTATTTGTGACATAGCAGAGGACTCTAGAAAATGGCACACAGGCCTGGCTTGTTCATACAGGCATTTTCCATGTTAAATTCCAATCATGTAGAATGAAGAAAGAAGAATGAAAACAGGACCCTATGGTTTCTAAGCAATACAGGAGTATTTATTATTGTCATGAGGCCAAGTGGGCTTCTTTGGACATAATTACATTTAAAAAGATATTGTTGGTATTGTTTACATGCTGGTATGGTATACCAGTCTAACTCAATGACTCTGTGCATGTGTATGATGTAGATTAGATAGATAGATAGATAGATGATAGATAGATAGATAGATAGATAGATAGATAGATAGATAGATAGATAATAGACAGATATGAACATGACAGTTATAATAAATAAACCAGAAAACCTATTATCTGTTTACTGTCTAGTACCTCTTTATGAGATAGAGCCCATTGTTTATGTATCTTTCTGTCACTGGATGAACTGCAATCCATGGATTGGGACATCCAGCAAAAAGCCCCATCCACATGGATTTCCATTGCCATATTGATACTTCTACAATCCCATTTTCTAAAAGCCCTCCACAGAACAATCTTTGTCTCCTGACAATTCAAAGATAGCATAGAGGAATAGCATTTTAGACTGTGTTTATAAAAACACATAAACTTTTCCTATTAATGAGTCTACCTGTGCATGAGGAAAAATTGTTCTTGGTAATATCTCACTTGTCATCAAGAATTTATAAGGGATGGAAGCCACACTATGGGATTTTCTCACTGGAGAATATAGACAGAAAAAGAAGAAACAATTACAATGCTACATATTGCATCACCTATAATAGAAAATGAATCTCAAGGGCAAATAACTCAGCAGAATTAGAATTTTTAAAAATAAGGATTTAAAACATGATAT
>JAKSZT010017833.1:30726-50504 GCA_026826555.1 Tolypeutes matacus | reverse complement strand
TATATTTACTTTTAGTAAGAGAATTGGAATGGTGCCTATTGCTTTAATCCTTTGTTGCCAATGCCCTTTGCTATTTTTATATTTTATAATTAAAGATATTTATGGAGGGTTATAGATCTCTTTTTAACAGAAATCTGAAAAACTTTTACCTCTTGTCCCTTTTGTCCCTATTTTTATCCTCCCTCATTAGAGATGGAAGCTACTGAACCAAATAATTCATAAGCCATAAATGTCATGTAATCTAATCTTATTATTGCACTAATTTAAATTGAAAAGGGGCAATTTATTAAAAAATAGCCATCAAAATCAACTATAAAAGATGAACTACTTATTTACATTCATTTCATTAGGCATATTCCCTGGATAGGGACTTCCTCTCAAATCTAACATGTATTTATAATCCAGTAGATATCATCCATTGCTTTGTTCTGGAGATTTAAATATGAGTAAAAGAAGGGGATTAATATCAGCATTTGCACAGGAATTAATGTAAATAAATACTTTCGAAATTGGTGATGTATTGTTATATAGTTATTATGGACACATAAATTAGGAAATTATTGAGTCAACACGGGGAACCATTGGAATCTGGGAAAACTTCTTAGATATTTTGAAAAGTTATTTTCAAATACAAGTTGTATAATATGAATCATTTTCTAGAACAATATTTATCAAATTATATTCCTAAGAAAACACTATTGTGTTGCATTATGTTAATAGGAACTATGGAGAAAAGGCAAGAGTTCCTTCATCAGATAATAATGGGAATTCTCTTTACTTTATCCAACCTCTTTGAGACACACAGTCTACTGTAATAAAGTCAAACTGTGAGAAGTCCTATGGGAAAGAAATCTGTGAAAGTTAGTTAACTAGTATTTCCTTAAGATTAAAATTCTAAAAATTATATACAGATTCCATCAACATCATAGTACATTCATGTTCTTTAGAAGTGAGAGCCATTTTGTAAAAAAATGAGATATCTTTTTGGCAAAACAATAGGTTTGTTGAATTTGGGATTTATGTCCTGCTCTCTGAGGGATAAACTCATCTCTAGGGCAAATGATGATTGCTAAGATCCTAATTTATCCTTCAGAATTATACTTTGTTCAAAAACCATTTCTTGGACTCTATCCATAATTATGACTAGGTACTGATTAGGAAAGACAGAGAGCAGGCAAAAACATTAACCTCATTGCTATGGCGAAAATAAACAGACTCTTACCCACCAAGGTGATCCATAATCTCTACCCACTCCACTTGGAAAGAAAATTTGCCCCTTTTATATTAAATAAGAAGCCTATAAACCAAAGTGGCTTAGATGACTACATGACTGCAGAGTGTCAGGCTAAATAATGAAAATTCATTGCATTAACAATTGGATTAATAAAAAGGTAAAGAACAATAACAACCAAAATTGTCTATAATTGGATATACTGCCTTGCAATATATTTATTTACAGAATGCAAAATTTGTTAAAGAGTTGATAAATTCATCTCTAAGGTCTTGTGTTTTATAGTATAAAAGACACCACCCTTCTCAGAGATGAGTCCTCCTCTCCCAGGCCCATTCTCCAGGCTTCATGTTACCTGTATGGGGATCATTTTCCACCAGAAGAGTTTCTCAATGTCAACTTGACATGACCATTTAGATTTAAGCACACACAGGTATATCGAGATCATGAAAGCTTGGAGAAAACATTTAATCTCATTGAGTTATAGTTGAACATCAATCTGCTAGGTATAAACCTAATTTCCTTTAAATTCTACTAAAATCTAAGTCAATAATATTCACTTTGCTATTGTTCAACTCACTATTCACAATTGGCATGCATATTAATAAATAGGCCTAAATTCTTTATCCACCAGTTTATCATTTATGTCACAAATGATAAATTACTACTTTATATATATAAATATAAAATATATAAAGGAATATATTTTTGTGTCTTTAAGAAATATGATACAAGGTGGTAATAATAAGGTGGTGTATGGGAAAAATACAACTAATGTAAATAATGGATGATAAAACTATTTAATAATCTTTACCCAATTGTAACAAATATAAATACTGTTAAAAATGGTACAATTATTTAAAAAGTGCTATCATCAATGGTAATGAATGTTATACTCTAATGCAAAGTATTGGTGGTGGGGTGAAGCACAGGAATCCTGTATTTCATACATGATTGTTTTGCAAACTCATAACTTCTCTAATAAAAAAAAGGGAATACAGATGACATTATATCACAGGGAAGGAAACAGTAAAAGTATCTTTTATATTGAATTTTTAATTACAAAGTTTCTCAAGTATGTACAGTAATAGGCATGTGGTGATTATGCAGCTATCAAGCTAAAAATAAAGTGGCAAACTAAATGCAAAAGAAACTAAATCAGTTACATTACACTTAGTAAGTGCACTGGTGGATTGGTGTTGCAGATCTGATTGTGTGATAGCAAGGAAATCTCAACACAAATAAAAAGGATATAAAAGATGGTGTTGTTAGTGTTTTTCAAAAACTAAATACAGGGGAGTCAATGTGGCTCAAGCAGTTGAGCTCCCGCCTCCCACATGGGCAGTCCCAGATTCAGCCCCTGGTGCCACCTGAAAAAAAAAATAAACAACAAGCAAAAGAAACAAACAAAAAACAACTAGTGAAGCCGATGTGGCTCAGTGGTTGAGCACCCACTTCCCACATATGAGGTCCAGGTTCATTCCCAGGACCTGGTCACTCAAAAAAAAATCTAAATACAAGAAAATCATAGTGATGGGTAGCCCCATGACAGATAACAATGGTGAAATCACTGGAATGGTTAGGTCTAGTCCTAGGTCTGATTTTGCAGACTTCAAGAACAATATAAAATTTTCATCACCATCTGAAGGCAAAGATATATATATATATATATATATATATATATATATGTATGTACGTATGTATGTATGTATATAACATTTCCCCATTGTATCAGAATGTATTTCAAATTAAATCACCAATGAATGTGCAATTTTTCCTCCGACGTGGTAGGAAGCAATATCAAGGATATCATTAGTTAAAGGGATCTCAGTTTCTATTGTCAGACTGATTGAATTTTGGCTCCATGACTTATTTTGAGAAATTGGGAAAGTTTGTTTCATTTCTTTGATGTTACTTTCTCTGTACCTCGGTATCACATGGCAATAACAATATTATCTATTTCACTGGGTGTTTGTGAGTATGAAAACAGAGATTGCATATTAACACATAATGAATATGCAAGGAATGATGATTATTAAATGCACGTTTAGAAATTGTAACTACTATTGATAGCTTGTAATAATCAAATGTCAAATCTCCTTTGAAAGTTTACCTCTACCTCTATTTTTCTCTCCCTCTCCATCTCTGTCTCTTTCACACACACGCACACATACACACACTAACACAAACACACACAGATAACATATGTGGAATAATCAACTTATCCCTACAAAGAATAAAAGAATCAAAAATATAAGATGGTAGTTCCATGAAACATTTCCACATAGAACCTTTATGACATCAACATAAACTTACTTTTCAACTAATGTTTAAACATTAAATTTCATTAGAAATATAAATGTTTTTTAATCTTTACTTTCACCCTCAATTTTACCTCAATTTACCTGAAAATGAAGAGAACTAATCCCAGTAAGGGTACAGAGTTAAACCAGTGAGTGTTATATGAAGAGTGGTAAACCATTAAATCATGCAAAGGAGAAACTGAGAGAAATACACAAGAGAAGCTTCCCTGAAAAGTTTGCCTTAGAAAATAAGGAACCATTAAGAAGTTTCTCCTAGAAATGACCCTTGGGAAATTACACTCTAGAGGAATAGTCAACTGTTGGGTTGTTTTATTGATTGATTGATTTTTAATAAAAGATTCATACAGTTCTTTTCTCAAGCTCCAGTTATTTTGAATAGATCCTGAGATCAAAACACAAAATTTGCTTTGGCAGATTACTAAAATTCTTGATAGCGTTACTCAACCTGCATATGCCACTCTTGTGTTCTGTAATTCATGATCTGTCCCTTGGCTTTTCCAGTGACAGATGAAGCAATTGTAATCTCATTTAATTAAATTTAAAGCATTTCAAAACAGGAAGGAGCTTCTCTTCAACGCCTCTGTTTTATAAATAAGGAAAAGGAGTAGCAAAACATTAATAATAGCAACAAGAATGTCCTTATTAAAGTTAATGAATGTCAGGCACGACGGTAATTTAATTTAATTCTAAACCCAAGACAGTAATTACATTTCTACAAGATTTTATTTCTTCTTCCAAAAACTTGTGGAGGAAATTGCTGATCCTCATCCCCAAAACCATTCTGTTTCTATTGTAGTAGTATTTGATTAGAAGGCCACCCTGAATAAAGTCTATAATCCCCAGTCTTCCTGGTGACCATAAGACAATGTTCTTAGGTTCTTATATTTTAAATGGAAGTGTTATAGGGCAGTTTCTTGTTGTCTTCCTCACAAGCAAGGCGCATGCACTGTAACCTTCTCTTTCCTCTTCTCCCATTCAATGCATATGTGAGTTCTTCAGTTCCATCTAGGACCATATGAGTTAAAGATCTGCCCCATTGATGGCAAAGCAGAAGACTGCTTACCTCTGGACTTTTATATAATAGGGAAATAAAAATATGTCTAGCTTAAGCTATTTTGCTATTTCTGCTGTTTTGACTTCTATTTTTGGCAACTGGACCTAATCGTCACACAGGTCTTTTGCGCTGGCTTTTCCACTATTCCCTAAATCTTCATGTAAATGCATCTTAAATGTCACCACTCAAAGAAGTCTCCTTGATAACTTCAGGAATTCTCGATCACATCTTACCACTTTGATTATCTAACTGGCACTTGTCACTTTGTGAATTTTTATTTGTGCATCGGTTTATTGTCTGTGCTCTTTCAATCTGAAAAGAAAATCTACAAATGTAAGGATATTTACTGTTTCTCTCAGGACTGTGTCTCAGTACCTGTAACAATACTTGGCACCTGAAGGTGGTCAATAATTCTGTTGTGAATGAAGAAAATGGTTAAAGTGCTCACGCTTGAGCCACAGAGGTGGGAGAGCCACATATCTCAGTATCAGTCAGAAACTTCTTGGAACAGTGATGAGAAGCCCAAGGTGTACAATGAGGCCATACATTGGAAAGGAAGAGCACTGATTAGAGCTCTGTGGGGCTCTTGAGAGTATAATTGTACTTAAAATAATAATCATTTTTTAGGAGAATAATTGTGCCACTTAGAGCTAGAAGTCTACTCTCTCCAGAGTCTTGGGCCTAGCAACGTAACGGTTAATCTACAGTTCTGTGAACCCAGAATTCCTGTTATCTACAAATTATGTTTTCAGCCTCTCTAAAGTTGTATTAAGTTTAAATTTAATGTTAGCCTTTATAATACACTAAATAGCCTCACATGACTCCTAATGGTTTTGTGCTAAAAATGTGGTTCTAAATGCAAGAAAATGTGAAGACCATTCATTCTATACAGAGTATCTTTCTCTCAAACAAGAAAGTGAATTCATATTATCCGAGTCCTAATTGAAGTCCTCTCCAGGCCAGGAAGATTGTAGCTCAACTCATGAGCTATCTTGGTGAATCATGTAAAAATTACTCTCTTTAAACATTTCCTTGAGGCTCCCTCAGTAAAAGTAATAATCCCTTCTGTTGCATTTATAAAGCAAGTAGCTTGTTTTGCTTGTGGAAATCACCACATTATCTTTAGATCATTCAAGTGCTTCATATAAACAATTTGAAGACAAGACAGTGTTTTTTTGTCATTGCATCCCTGATGACTATAGAATATTAGCACTTTGCTAAATTTTGTGAATGGGGACAGAAGAGTGCATAACATTTCCTGTCTTTCTCCCTTCCAGTTGAATGTGGGCTTCTGTCTAAATTCCATCCCATGAGCTTTTTGTGAATGTCATGTGAGCAACTAGGAGGTCATGCTTTTTTTAAAAAGTAGGAGGGCATACACTACTTCTTTTCTCATTTTTTAGTTTTTCTTGGTGCTGTTGCTTGGAATGTATTTAGGGTAGTGAGGTCTCTTAATCCTCAAAAAAGCACAAACCTGAGAGACACTGAAGAAGCCTGAGTTCCCAGTTGACCCCATGGAGGAGCAAGGCCATAGCAGCCCTGAAATGCCTGCTTTCCTGATGGCTAAATAGAATAATCATAGGTCAAGCCAATGTTACTTTGGGTCTATATCACAGGCAGTTAAACATTTGCCCTACCTAATACAAATGGTAGATAGAAAGGTATAAAAGAGAGTTAACTTGCCAAATCTAAACTCAGTGCTTAAAATCTGGTAATATGAACAAAATCAATGAAACCATCAAAAAGGCAGAGGGTTAGCCTTTTTTCCTTTACAGGGCAATTGTGTTGATTTTATTTATCAAGCTTATTACCTTTCCTCAAGTTTAAAAAATCTCTCTTTTCAACACCACTATGTCATTCATGTCCCTTAACCTCTCTTTATATCTTCTATCACCTTCATCTCTCTGTGCTGAAATCAGAGCATTTTCTTCATCTCTATATCAGCTTTACTAATTCCCTTTAGTCTTTTTTTATATTATCTGCTCTAAATTGTTAAAACTGTGTTGCATGCTTTTATCTTCAGATGTTCTTTTTGGTTCTTTGTCACATCAGCCCAGCTGATTTCAATCTTTTTCTTACTTCATAAATTTAAATGGCTTGACTATTTTTAAATCTATTAAACATTACTAAGGAATGGCACATTAAGATGAGGCTCATCCTCACTCAGATGCCTCTGAGTCACACTATCAGGATCTAAAGCCACTGAGACATTAGACAACAGATGTTAAATGGAGTTATGAGGCAACAACCCACCAGCCCTGTAGATAAGACTTAGTCTAAAACCAGTTAATGATCGTTGAGTACTACTCCCATATAGAAGGTATAAAAAAATTGAATAAGTGTGAGGAGGAGGCCTGAACTTTTAGACAACCTAAGGGTTTGTCAGGGCAAAGGAAATTTGAGTGATGTCCATTGATCAGTGAAATAAGGAAACATGTCTTCAATTCAAGGAAGCATCAGTTCAAGGGAAACAGCAGTGGGGGAAAAGAGTCTCTGAAAAATTCCATGAAAATGCCGCAAGTAGGGAAGAATTCTACACTGAGGGCATGGAATCAGTTTGTGAGAATAAAATTAGGAAAGGAATCTCCTGCTTCCTTTTCCTCCCCAATCTCCCTGTCACCCCATATTTTTGGTATTCAGGAGTCAACAATAGCAAGTAAGAATTGGGAGATCTGAAATTAGTGAGAATATAAAAAAAAGATGTTAACAATATTCTCATACCTTCTTTGCCTAATGAAGATCATCTGCTTTTAGGATCCCCTAAATGGGGAAGTGGGGGTGCAGAGGCTTTATGCTCTGGAATGAAATAGGGCTCTTCAATTATTACATAGATCTGGATATTTTCAAATACCTATGAATGATCAGGAAAAACAAATCAAAACAGCCCGAGGTCACCAGAGTTTCCATTGAGGGAAATGGGAAGCACTTCTCCCTCAATATATCTTACAAGAACAGTAGAAATAATACAATGTCCTTTTAGTCTAATATACTGGTTATACTTATTATATTCTATTTGGCATAATTTTAATATCTGAAAAATACATGGGTTTGATTTTGTGGTGTTCTATTTTTCACTTCTTATTCTCACATTTGGTGCCTTATTTCCTCAAATGCCCTATGATTTTTGGTTGCAATTTAATGTTTGTTGGAATTTTAGCTGCGAATATTCTTATTAATTTGGAATGGAAGAATGTTCCTTCAGTGATGTATTACATAAGTTTACTACCAGGAGCCCAGAAGACCTTGCGTCCTGAGAATACTTTATACAAAATTATTGACTTAGAGTTTTTAACATAAAATGAGTAATAGAAACACACATAATAAACTTGTGAGAGAACAGCTTATGACAACGTCTTAGGAGAAGTTCCCCCTACTTCCCTTTCTCTCTCTTAGTCATTTCTCTCTTCTTTCTTCACCAAGACTAAGTTCGAGCAACTAACTTGTCTTCTCCATTTGAAGAAAGGGAAATTTTTTCATGAAACCTTCTTCACTAAAGACAAGATATAACCTTCTATGGTTGCAAATTGATACTAGACTCTCACTTGAGCCACCCTGGTAAATGAATCCTTTTCCCATGCCACTTGGCAAAGATCCTAATTACTGAGGATCCCTAGCTTTGAAAATAGTTAACATTAATAGAGTTCTAGTTCTTTTCCAGCCTTAGCTTATGATAATTTACACCTCTTTCAAATGAGTCATATATCTTTAACTGATTTTAATGTGATCTAGTCTTCCATGTTGTCAGAAAAAATAATCTTTAAATTTACATAAATTAATTTATTTAAAGGTACCAGAAGCCAGATAGTTTGTTCCATTTATGGGTGGTGTTTTGCGGTCTGTAATTCTGCAGGCCATCCTCACTACCTAGAAAAAATTAAAAACTTTGTTCTTTCTTTGAAAAATCACTAAGAACTTTAGAAATTTAGGGTTGGTTGCCCCCTAATGGAAGATTTGTGTGCTGCAGGAGAATCCAGTCGAAAGTACAATGATGCTTCACTTTGACTTTCCAGAGTCACTCATCTATTAATATAAGTTCAGCTACCAGACTTTAACTGTTCTGAAACACTTAAGCAGAATCACATTAAGAAAAATAAACATTTGTCTACTTTGGAATTTCAGTTATGACAAAACCCCTCATAAATTAAAAATGGTTTGTGTTCTCTTCAGGTCCATCCTGCTGATGTTACCTTCCTAGAGTGGGCAAAATATGTTTTACTTTTTCCTTTCACATCATGTAACCACTGTGTCTTTGCAATAATTTGTGTCAAAGAGATATTTTATGTTTTAGTTTACTAAAGGCTGCCAATGCAAAAAAACAGAAATGGGCTGGCTTATATAATGGGAATTTACTAGGGTAAAATCTTACAGTTACAGGGCTGTGAAAATGTCCAAATCAAGGCATCATCAGAGATGCTATCTCATCAAAAGTCGGCTGCTGGTAGATCCTGGACTCCTGCCACATAGCAAGGCAAAATGGTGACTTGACTTTGCCTTCCCCTCGAGGTTCACGATCTCTCCAAAATTAGCTGTGGACAATTAGGCATATGGCTCATCTCTCCCTGGGCCTTGTCTCTTCAGCTGCGACTGCTCTTCTGATTCCAGAGTCTGTCCTCTTTCTCAGCCTTTCAGGGTTTCTCTGTCTTTCTGTGATTGTAGGTGATCTTGGAGTCTTCTCTCATATAGCGAGGTAAAAATGGCAGCTCATTTTCTCTATGTGTGTCTGCATGTTTCTCCACTTTATAAGGGCTCCAGCAGGAGGGCCAAGACCCACCTGGGTGATGTCTCACTAAAGTACTCCAATCAATGGTCCCCAACTGAATTCAGTCCAATCAAAGAGTCCTTCAATCTAATCAAAGGCCCTTAACTAAAGCAATCTAATAAAAAGTGATTTAATGAAAAGGTCTCTTAACTAAATCTAATCAAAAGGTCCCACATTGATAGGTTTACATGCACAGGGATGAGTTACCTTGATAACATAATTTTCTGGGGTTCACAAAAGAACTAAACCAAGACACTGAGCTATTTAGAATTCAGCCAGGAAAACAGAGGCAATACTATATATTATGGCAATAAGGGGTTTACTCTGGAGAACAGAATTTACACAGATGTGGGAGCTGCTAGGAAGTGATGATGTAAAAGAGGGGAGTTAGTAAATCAGCGAAAGTCACTAACCATCACAATCTGAAGTACTGACTTGCTTGTATCTCTGTGTTGTCTGTTTGAACACTGTAATCTTTAGAGATTGTATTAGTTTTCTACTGTTGCTATAACAAATTACCACAGACTTAGTTGCTTAAATAAACACAAATTCTTTTCTCACAATTCTGTAGATTAGAGGTCCCACATGGTTAAAAGCCCAACACTGAGCTAAAACCAAGATATGAGAAGGCTGCATTCCTCTCTGGAGGTTCCAGGGGAAGACTCTGTTTCCCTGCCTTTTCCAGCTTCTGGATACAGCCATTTCCTGGCTTGTGTCCCCCTTCCATCTTCAAATCCGGTAATGGCTTGACTCCTTCTAATGTCACATCACTCTGTCTTTCTCTTTTGCCTCCCTCTTCTATTTCTAAGAGCCCTTGTGAAGACACTGAGCTCAATCAGGATAATCCAGGACAATTTCCCTATTTTAAATTCCTTACCTTAATCATATGTGCAAAATCCTGTTTTCCTTGTATGGTTCCAGGAACTAAGCTGAGGACATCTTTGGAAGCCACGATTCCATCAGCACAGAAAGGAATAACTTATTGTTTTCTTTGACCTTTCAAATCCCTCACAAGTTTCTCTTTTTGCCAACTCTAACTCAGAACCATATGGAGAAGGGGATCCTGAGATTCACGGCTCCTAGTATTAATCAAGTTGACATATACAATCCAGTACAAATATTTTTTGCCTCATGCCATGAAATCATTCTAGGACAATACAGCTTCATTTAATTTTGATATCAAGGTACTTAAAATGTTTTCTTTAAAAGTATGTAAAAAAGAAAACCCGAATAAAGAAAAGATTATCTTAAAAAAAAAAAGACTCCACTGTTATATTCAACCCACTAACTCTTGCCTTACAAGCCTAAGTATCAAAGCCACTAAAAATAAAGGAATAAGTATATAGGAGAATTATCCATTAGACAGTCCAAATGCAAATGGTGAAGGCATGAGTAGGCTGCAGCCTGACTGAAATGCATGTTCTCAAGTATCATCACAAGACATGCTGTGAGAGGATCACTGGGGATCTTTTGAAATGAACAAGTTTTGTGGATGTTTTCACAAAATTTGAGAGCAAAATGAATGGATAGATTAGAGTAGAAAGACAAAAAATAATGAAACCTGGTCTACGCCTGACTATCTCTTTGAAAATTCACTACCCAAAGTGAAGACAACCTTAGGTAAAGGAATTTATTTTGAAGAGTTTTGATTTTGTGGTATGGGAGATGACAAAATAAAATTAATTTTCATCTACAATTGACATACATAAAACCCAGAAAGATTAGACAGCACAGGATAAATGAATATAAATAAAATAAAACAGGTATAATGGTATTAATTTGAGGTAAAGGAGAAGATGAGATACCTAATGCATCCAGCCCAGGCAGGAAGCAAGAGATGCATGGTCTAAAGTGTGCTTTTAAAGTCAGATATGCAATGTATGACAAGGTATAAATAACGACGCTATTACTACTATAGGACAGCTTAATTCTATCCCCACCAAATAAAACAGTAAAATAAAAGCACAAAGAGAAGAAAAAAGAATAAATATATCTCTCTATCTCCCCCTAATATTATGAAAATAAGCTCTTGAAATCTAAATAAGGAAGCACATTCTGAATTCCAGAACAATTGGGAGAATATATCTTTACCTTTTCATGATCACTATAAAATAGAATGGCCAAAGAATTACATAGAATATTAAATAAGTTCATATTTAAATTAAGTTTAATTAAAAATATACATTTGAAAAAACTCATGTAATATATAGTTATATTAATAAATATTGTTTAAATAGACTTTATGCTATATTTCATTGAAAATATTCCATTGTCAAGGATGTTATCATCAATTATAATAATGATTTATGGCGCAACATTACTCAATTTAAGCATTTTTAAATAATAAAATATAGTCCAGAACTAAAATATATTCTAGGTGTGAAAAGAGACCATCATCCTTCTTTTCAAAGCAGAATTAGAAGGGTAGATTAGTGAAATGTCAAAGGCCATGAAAAAAAAATTCTCTATTCCAAAATGACCTACTGAATTTGGCATTGTGTGGAAAATAAACCATGTAGATAACATTCTCAACAATTTTTTGTCATTTCAGATTTCATAGGTGCAGAGAGTCCTGGGTTTACAACATGCTTCTCTTTACTGCTACATTTTTATTCACTTTTCAATTGCATATTACTTTTTCTCTGCTCACTGAAAATATAAATAATAACTTTCCACAAATTACCCAAAAGAAATAGTTAATTTTAATTCCTTCTATTGGGCTAGGTATCTAATCATACATTGTAAATTTCTATTTTATTTAGTTAAAAATATTCTGATTGTTTTGTTCATGGCCTCCTTTACATCCTTATTACTTAAACTGTAGATCATGGATTTCAACATAGAAATTACTGTGGTGTAAAACACAGTCACCATTTTCCCCTGCTCCATAGAATCTTCAGTTGGACTTCTAAGATACATGAAGAAAAGTGTTCCATAAAATATGGTGACAGCAGTCAGGTGGGACCCGCATGTGGAGAAGGCTTTCTTTCTTCCTTCTGAAGAAGCATTCTTAGGATGGCAATAAGGATGAATATGTAGGAGATGATAATGGTCAATAAGGAATGAGAGAAGTTGAGACCTGCTAATGTACACATGGTTTATTCTTTAATAAAGGTCCCTGCACAGGCCATTTTGATGAGGACTGGGTCTGCAAATAGAAGTGATTGATCTCTTTGCTTCCACAAAAGTACAAACCATGGGTCCAAAGTGTGGAGATCAGAATAACAAAGAAGCCATATATATAAGGGAAAGGAATCAGCCGGGATACACACAGTCCTTGACATTCTGCTGCCATAGAGCAGAGGGTTGTCAATTGCCGTGTATCAGTCAAAGGCTATCACGGCAAGGATGAAGACCTTTACGTGGACAAAAGCAATAAAGAAAAAACATTGCACGATACAACCAAGGTAGGATATGGTCTTGGTCTCAGATACCAAGTTTTCTAATATTTTAAGTTTGATGTTGGAGTAGAACCACACATCTGCAAAAGATAAATGACTGAGAAAAAAGTACATAGGGCTGTTGAGCTGGGGACTGATCTAGATTAATATGATCATGCCAATGTTCCCAACCAGGGTGATAACATAGACCAGTAAGAAAACCAAAGAAAAGGTGTTGTAGTTCAGGGCGACTAGTTAATCCCAAAAGAATAAATTCTGTCACATCTGTAAAACTGGGCATTTTCTTAAATTTGATTCAGATAGAGAGGCATTTAATCTAACAAAATAAATAGAAATCAGTAAACACACATAACAAATACAGCTATTCCTCATTTACATGACATTTTCCTGCCCATTCCCTTTCAAAGCCTCTCCTATTTTTCTTTTGCTCTCCCCTCTCTTCTTTCACGCATATCTCTTACCAGTGATTATTTTTCTTCTGTGTGTGTGTGTGTATATATATATATGTACTAGATTTTTTATACAGAAAGTAGTGAAATAATAGGAAGTTATAACAATATAGTAACATAATTTCTTGCGTCTAGTTTTTACTTTTCTACACAGATTTCAGAAGAACATTTATTCTTGCTAATTTCTGTGAAGAGAAATACCTTTTTCACTGACCCCAACATTTAGTAGATGTATATATTTTATTTATTCACTAGTTTTGTAAAGCTTAGAAGGTGTGTAATGTGTTAGAAATTTAGTTAAAATGACAGCAAAAAATGTTCTTTCACAATCAAATAGTAAAATATTATCTCTTTAGTCACCTTGCAAATTTGAGATGTTTATTATAAAAGGACTTAATGGAACTCTAAAATACCTTAAAATGAACACACTAGTCTTATCCAAAAAAAGGAAAAAAGAAAGAATGCCTCTTAAAGCATCACTTTGATTTAGCAATTTTTAAAATTCTGAAAGTAAACCTAGATAAGAATTGAATCCTTGCTAACCATTGTCTGCATTGCAAAAAATTCAAATAAAAATGATGTAAAGCATCTTTTTCTCTTTAAAACCTTCTCTTCCCTTAGACCTTGAACCTTTCAATCTTATGGAAGTCCCTCATTTCTATTTCTCTCTGCCTTAAATCTGTTGAACTTGAGATAGGAACTATGTGCTAATTCACCTTTATATCCCTGTTCATTAGCCCAGGACGATTAGAAAATGAAAGTGGACTAATTTAACCTAATTTAAACCCTTCTTGATGACTGGAATTAATCATTCCAAAGCTAATTATTGTTTGAAGCAGTCAAAAAGTGATGTCTTCTGCAACTGTTAAACATCTAATTCTCATTTCAGCCTATTATGCTTTAGAATATAGATGATAGATAGATTGATAGATAGATGATAGATATAGATAGGTTGAGAGAGAGAAAGAGATTTAATAGTTCCTTTATTCCCTGCTTTATTCCCCAATTCTTTTATAGTTCCTTAGAACTTTGAGGAAAAAAAGAGAAATAAAATACTGAGTAAAAACTACATGATTATTTTGTAAACATTAAGTATAAATTCATGAAATTTCTAAAATGTGTTAGAAAGGGAAGGAAAATTTTTGGAATTTTGGGTAGGAGTCTATTTTTGTTTTGTTACTGTATCAGATTAAGTTGGCTAGCTATCTGAATTCTTTACACCTTCTAATACTCTAATTAATATATTTTGAGCTAATTTATGTACATACACTTTTTATTTATGTTCTATTTATTAATGGGCCAAAGGATTACAAAACTGGTTCTTCACAAATCTTTCTTGTATTTGCCACCGATGTACAAATTGGAAGAATATCATCATCATCACTTCCTAGCTGGTCCTTGATGATGTTGAATATTTGAATTAGAATAAAGATTAAGTACATGGGGATGTTTTCTGTTGCATTAAAAATGATATTTTAATGAAATCTGAAATGCTTCATTAATAATAAAATGGCTGAAGACTTGGTTTCAATTCTCAGCTCTGCTATTTACCAGATGTGTGATCCTAAATCATTTATTTAATGTTGCTGTGTTCAGCTTCCTCATGAGTAAATGGGAAAATGAGAGGGTCTACCTTATGGTTATGAGGATGAACTAAGAAAATATGCATGAAGTATTACAGAAAGCACAGGTTAATGAAATCCCTGAGCTTTGTGTTTAGTCCTGATTCTGTTATTAAATTTCTTTATCTGAAACTTAATTTCTTGATGTGTAAAAAGTAAGAGATTGGTTGGATAAAGGGACTTCTACCAATGCTATTAATATGTATTCTAGTAAAAGAATCAAACTTATATTTTGTCATGCTCCATTGTGCTTTCAGAAAAATTAGCTAATATTTGTTTGTTTGCTTTCTTAGGATTTAATTTTTCTTAAGGTGACTATGGAGGAGTCATAAAAAATATGGATATATTCATAGTTTCTATAAAGAAGTCTTCCATTCCTGTAACATCATGTACTGAGGTTGCCTGTTACTGGCTAAGAAAGTTTTGCATCTCAGTCAGAAGGTTCTCAGCTTTCATTGGATGTATTAAATGTAAATAACTCAGATTGTGATTGTTTTGTTTTCTTAGGTAAACACAAACATAATACCTAATATGAGAAGAAAAAGCTTAATGTGATTTAAATTTTCCTGTAAGTTGAAAAGTCTCATTGGATAAAAGCAAATGTAGTTGAAGAGTTTACTTAGAAACATGAGACTGACTTTTAGTTGTTATATTATCTGGCCTTGTGTTTTGAACACATTACTTTGGGACTCATCTATTCAGAAGGAGATGTGTAGTTATAACGTGTAATAATCAGATTAAAGGAATTTATATATACACATATATACTTCACTCTCTCTTCAGATTAACTAGTGAACATAAACACACACACATTTATACACACAGAGAATTTCATAATAATAATTCATTGAATGTTTTGCCATTTTAAAGGTTAACACTACAAAGAAGATGTATAAACTATTAAAAGGGAAATTTCTTTAAGATATTCTAAAGCATAGTTGTATAGCAATTAAAAGAATATCATACAAAATCTATTAGTTCCAAGAAAAATATTAAGAGGCAACAAAATTTGAATTTGCATTGGATCTAAACAAGAGAAAAATTATATTTTGCTGAATGTCCCAATATAAATAACTTACAAGACAGAGCAGTGTGATTGTTTGCTATAAAATGATGCATTTAACTCATCTCTCAAAGATGGTTTCCTCCACTGAAAAACTGGGTATCTTTTGAGGATTAAGTAAATTGAGCCAGAAAAAGGGAGTACAACAGTGTCTAGCACACACACACACAAAAGCTTATAGTGCCAGCTAGTACTGATATTCTTATCATTACTTAAACTCGACACATTTATAATAGCATCTTCACCAATTCCCTCTTGCCATAGCCCTCTCTTTGATTTATCTTTTGGCAGCTTACTTGGTGGCTGACTAATTGAGAGACTCATTATTAAAATATTCATTAATTTTAGATCACATGTATTGAGAGAGAAGTTATTGGTGGCAAATTGGGGTTTAAATAATTTTTATTTTGTTTTATAATTATTTGTGCATGCTTTTCTATATGTATGTATGTATGTATGTATTTAAGATATTCTAAAGCATAGTTTTAGAATAAAATTTATTTATTTAGTGCTTTCTGGAAAAATCACTGGTTCTTCTCTCATCCACCATTTGCTGTTACCAACAAACTGTTTATTGGCTATAAAGATACATCCGTTTTCCTACCCATTGTCATCTGAGATCTTTCCTTTCCTCCTCCTTCCTTGGGATTTGCCCCTATATTAGATGAGCTACTTCTCATCTCCTGGTTGAAATTTACATGATAGCAATAAAATGGAGCTTGGAAAAAAAAGAGATGGTTTTTCTCCTTTCTTAGGAAGGCAGTGAATTTATAAAATACAAGGAACTGCATTATAGGTTTCCTCTTCCAAATTGCCAGGGACAAGGAGATGTTGCTTCATGTAACTGTGAATTTGTAAAAGAAAGAGACAGAGGGTATTGTCAAATCTATTAACATTTCCTTTTTACTCTGCAGGGATATCTGCATTATCATCTTGACCCCCTTACAAATAATTAGCTGTTTTCCATACACCTGGAAAAGAAAACTGTTTAATGTTCTCAGCCTAATCTGTCCAAGTGCTAAAGAATATTTTTAATTTTTACAGTTTTATTTATTTATTCAATGATTAATAAACCTTATGTATTTAAAAAGAACCTTTTAACTGCTTCTTTTTTCACTTTAGTCAAAGGTAGTCAAGAATATTTTTAAAAATGAAAAGATAATGGACATTCAAACACCTTTATTTGCTGAGTGTATCAATTAGTTGA
The DNA here is from genome assembly GCA_026826555.1 of Tolypeutes matacus. Classification (NCBI taxonomy): domain Eukaryota; kingdom Metazoa; phylum Chordata; class Mammalia; order Cingulata; family Chlamyphoridae; genus Tolypeutes; species Tolypeutes matacus. Next base: position 33,394 of record JAKSZT010017833.1, on the reverse strand, counting down.
GCCAAATGACCTGAATCTCCAGCTCCAGGTCATATGCAGGCCTCAAATTATAGTAAATTTTCAATGACAAATTTGAACAGGAGAGTAGAATGAGGCTCAAATGTTGATCTGCTAATGAAATCTGTCTACCTCAAGTTGTGGTAGGTTATAAGTAGGACGAACAACTGCTACCCATTTGTCCAGGATTTTCTTAATTTTGGACTGAAAGTTTTGTATCCAAGCAAACTCTTCAGTCTCAGGCAAACATTTGGTCATACTTAGCAAGGGTAGTGGCTCCATTTATTAAGCTGATTGGGACTTCAGGGGCCTTTAGAGCTCTGCTATTTGTGACATAGCAGAGGATTCTAGAAAATGGCACACAGGCCTGGCTTGTTCATACAGGCATTTTCCATGTTAAATTCCAATCATGTAGAATGAAGAAAGAAGAATGAAAACAGGACCCTATGGTTTCTAAGCAATATAGGAGTATTTATTATTGTCATGAGGCCAAGTGGGCTTCTTTAGACATAATTACATTTAAAAAGATATTGTTGGTATTGTTTACATGCTGGTATGGTATACCAGTCTAACTCAGTGACTCTGTGCATGTGTATGATGTAGATTAGATAGATAGATAGATAGATAGATAGATAGATAGATAGATAGATAGATAAATAGATAGATAATAGACAGATATGAACATGACAGTTATAATAAATAAACCAGAAAACCTATTATCTGTTTACTGTCTAGTACCTCTTTATGAGATAGAGCCCATTGTTTATGTAAGACTATTTATCTTTCTGTCACTGGATGAACTGCAGCCCATGGATTGGGACATCCAGCAAAAAGCCCCATCCACATGTATTTCCATTGCCATATTGATACTTCTCCAATCCCATTTTCTAAAAGCCCTCCACAGAACAATCTTTGTCTCCTCACAATTCAAAGATAGCATAGAGGAATAGCATTTTAGACTGTGTTTATAAAAACACATAAACTTTTCCTATTAATGAGTCTACCTGTGCATGAGGAAAAATTGTTCTTGGTAATATCTCACTTGTCATCAAGAATTTATAAGGGATGGAAGCCACACTATGGGATTTTCTCACTGGAGAATATAGACAGAAAAAGAAGAAACAATTACAATGCTACATATTGCATCACCTATAATAGAAAATGAATCTCAAGGGCAAATAACTCAGCAGAATTAGAATTTTTAAAAATAAGGATTTAAAACATGATATTTTGCTTTCTTCACAATTTAAGTTATATTCTCTGTATCTTGAGGACTGTGCTGATTCTTTTTTGAAAGGAACAAAGATCTTAGAGTCCCTTGTGACAATAATTGGGTGTCAGTATTGCATCAGTCACTATATATATTATGGCTAAAATACAGAGCATGCAAAACACTAACGATTTTCTTTCTATTAATGAAAAATGTTTCCTCCCTTTAACAGCAAGAAAGAGTTGGTAAATGAGAGAATAAACGGTGGCTCATTTCATATTCACACATCACAGATTAACTCCAAATGGGCCTCTACTTCTTCTAAAATAAATAATATACTTCTCTGAATTCCAACTAATTCCTGGGTTAGGTCGATGGATTTTTGTTGTTGTTTATGTTGTTTTGTTATGTTTTTTTTTTTCTTAACACTATGTAAAAAGAAATTTCTTTATATATGTTTTTCATTGATAGAAAATGACTTTTAATACCTCTCTCATGTTCATAGTTACCACCCATTTAGGAGATTAAATATATTAACATGCTTGAAAAATATGAATTAAATAATTATTGAAAAAAACAATCTGTAATGTATTATAGGTGAGTATAATTTTCTGTTCACAATCTCCATAATGTGAGACATGCAAATTTATTTCTGTAAATGAACTTATTTAATACTTTGAGGTTCCATTTTTAAAATGGTAGAAACTTAATTTGATTACGCCCTCTTCTTGATTTCCACAGAGCTTCATTTGAGTTCCAGGAAATGAATGTACCCCAAGGCATTGGAAAGTAAGACAATTCTTGTCCTCGATGCCATCATCTATAAACATTGACATTCATTAATTCATTTATTTATTTATTTATTTATTCATTCACTGTGTGCCTGAGCTACATTTGGTATAAAAATAGCATCTGCTCTCATAGAGCTTATGTTCTGGTGATATATCCTGGTTCTTAGTTGATACTTAATAAATTTTTCCTTACTTGAAACACAGGCCTTTAAAGTTTTGCATCTTTCATTTACTTTTTTCCCCTTTGAAAAACAGAAAACATTTGCAACTACCTCACCACGCTGGACTATAGATAGCCTAGAATATCTAGGCCATACCTCTCTAGATATATGCTTCTACCATTTGTATTTTGTGAATTTGCTTCTTCCAGTGGTTCAACTGAAAAAATAATACAGCTCTTCTTAGAATTTACCTTCTGAAAACCCAATGGAATGTCTTTCATTTCCCCACTCAAATCCCTAGTCTATTGCAGAAGAAGAAGGCAAGGGGCATTTATTTTCCTGTTTCTCAGGCAACAACATAGCTTGATCACTTTTAGCTTACCTTTTGCCTCCTCCCTTCCTCAAATTAGAGGATTTTTCTAGATGTTTTAGTAAACTGACCTTTATCATTCATTGTTTATTGTTTGGGCTCCTTTTTCCTTGCCTAATATGTATATAATATATAATTT
>JAKSZT010017833.1:10393-21886 GCA_026826555.1 Tolypeutes matacus | reverse complement strand
TTAATAATAAAATGGCTGAAGACTTGGTTTCAATTCTCAGCTCTGCTTTTACCAGATGTGTGATCCTAAATCATTTATTTAATGTTGCTGTGTTCAGCTTCCTCATGAGTAAATGGGAAAATGAGAAGGTCTACCTTATGGTTAGGAGGATGAACTAAGAAAATATGCATGAAGTATTACAGAAAGCACAGGTTAATGAAATCCCTGAGCTTTGTGTTTAGTCCTGATTCTGTTACTAAATTTCTTTATCTGAAACTTAATTTCTTGATGTGTAAAAATAAGAGATTGGTTGGATAAAGGGACTTCTACCAATGCTATTAATATGTATTCTAGTAAAAGAATCAAACTTATATTTTGTCATGCTCCATTGTGCTTTCAGAAAAATTAGTTAATATTTGTTTGTTTGCTTTCTTAGGATTTAATTTTTCTTAAGGTGACTATAGAGGAGTCATAAAAAATATGGATATATTCATAGTTTCTATAAAGAAGTCCTCCGTTCCTGTAACATCATGTACTGAGGTTGCCTGTTACTGGCTAAGAAAGTTTTGCATCTCAGTCAGAAGGTTCTCAGCTTTCATTGGATGTATTAAATGTAAATAACTCAGATTGTGATTGTTTTGTTTTCTTAGGTAAACACAAACATAATACCTAATATGAGAAGAAAAAGCTTAATGTGATTTAAATTTTCCTGTAAGTTGAAAAGTCTCATTGGATAAAAGCAAATGTAGTTGAAGAGTTTACTTAGAAACATGAGACTGACTTTTAGTTGTTATATTATCTGGCCTTGTGTTTTGAACACATTACTTTGGGACTCATCTATTCAGAAGGATATGTGTAGTTATAACATGTAATAATCAGATTAAAGGAATTTATATATACACATATATACTTCACTCTCTCTTCAGATTAACTAGTGAACATAAACACACACACATTTATACACACAAAGAGAATTTCATAATAATAATTCATTGAAAGTTTTGCCATTTTAAAGGTTAACACTACAAAGAAGATGTATAAACTATTAAAAGGGAAATTTCTTTAAGATATTCTAAAGCATAGTTGTATAGCAATTAAAAGAATATCATACAAAATCTATTAGTTCCAAGAAAAATATTAAGAGGCAACAAAATTTGAATTTGCATTGGATCTAAACAATAGAAAAATTATATTTTGCTGAATGTCCCAATATAAATAACTTACAAGACAGAGCAGTGTGATTGTTTGCTATAAAATGATGCATTTAACTCATCTCTCAAAGATGGTTTCCTCCACTGAAAAACTAGGTATCTTTTGAGGATTAAGTAAATTGAGCCAGAAAAAGGGAGTACAACAGGGTCTAGCACACACACACACAAAAGCTTATAGTGCCAGCTAGTACTGATATTCTTATCATTACTTAAACTCGACACATTTATAATAGCATCTTCACCAATTCCCTCTTGCCATAGCCCTCTCTTTGATTTATCTTTTGGCAGCTTACTTGGTGGCTGACTAATTGAGAGACTCATTATTAAAATATTCATTAATTTTAGATCACATGTATTGAGAGAGAAGTTATGGGTGGCAAATTGGGGTTTAAATAATTTTTATTTTGTTTCATAATTATTTGTGCATGCTTTTCTATATGTATGTATGTATGTATGTATGTATGTATGTATTTAAGATATTCTAAAGCATAGTTTTAGAATAAAATTTATTTATTTAGTGCTTTCTGGAAAAATCACTGGTTCTTCTCTCATCCACCATTTGCTGTTACCAACAAACTGTTTATTGGCTATAAAGATACATCCGTTTTCCTACCCATTGTCATCTTTCCTTTCCTCCTCCTTCCTTGGGATTTGCCCCTATATTAGATGAGCTACTTCTCATCTCCTGGTTGGAATTTACATGATAGCAACAAAATGGAGCTTGGAAAAAAAAGAGATGGTTTTTCTCCTTTCTTAGGAAGGCAGTGAATTTATAAAATACAAGGAACTGCATTATAGGTTTCCTCTTCCAAATTGCCAGGGACAAGAGGATGTTGTTTCATGTAACTGTGAATTTGTAAAAGAAAGAGACAGAGGGTATTGTCAAATCTATTAACATTTCCTTTTTACTCTGCAGGGATATCTGCATTATCATCTTGACCCCCTTACAAATAATTAGCTATTTTCCATACACCTGGAAAAGAAAACTGTTTAATGTTCTCAGCCTAATCTGTCCAAGTGCTAAAGAATATTTTTAATTTTTACAGTTTTATTTATTTATTCAATGATTAATAAACCTTATGTATTTAAAAAGAACCTTTTAACTGCTTCTTTTTTCACTTTAGTCAAAGGTAGTCAAGAATATTTTTAAAAATGAAAAGATAATGGACATTCAAACACCTTTATTTGCTGAGTTTATCAATTAGTTGAGCCAAATGACCTGAATCTCCAGCTCCAGGTCATATGCAGGCCTCAAATTATAGTAAATTTTCAATGACAAATTTGAACAGAAGAGTAGAATGAGGCTCAAATATTGATCTGCTAATGAAATCTGTCTACCTCAAGTTGTGGTAGGTTATAAGTAGGACGAACAACTGCTACCCATTTGTCCAGGATTTTCTTAATTTTGTACTGAAAGTTTTGTATCCAAGCAAACTCTTCAGTCTCAGGCAAACATTTGGTCATACTTAGCAAGGGTAGTGGCTCCATTTATTAAGCTGATTGGGACTTCAGGGGCCTTTAGAGCTCTACTATTTGTGACATAGCAGAGGACTCTAGAAAATGGCACACAGGCCTGGCTTGTTCATACAGGCATTTTCCATGTTAAATTCCAATCATGTAGAATGAAGAAAGAAGAATGAAAACAGGACCCTATGGTTTCTAAGTGATATAGGAGTATTTATTATTGTCATGAGGCCAAGTGGGCTTCTTTAGACATAATTACATTTAAAAAGATATTGTTGGTATTCTTTACATGCTGGTATGGTATACCAGTCTAACTCAATGACTCTGTGCATGTGTATGATGTAGATTAGATAGATAGATAGATAGATAGATAGATAGATAGATAGATAGATAGATAGACAGACAGATATGAACATGACAGTTATAATAAATAAACCAGAAAACCTATTATCTGCTTACTGTCTAGTACCTCTTTATGAGATAGAGCCCATTGTTTATGTAAGACTATTTATCTTTCTGTCACTGGATGAACTGCAGTCCATGGATTGGGACATCCAGCAAAAAGCCCCATCCACATGGATTTCCATTGCCATATTGATACTTCTCCAATCCCATTTTCTAACAGCCCTCCACAGAACAATCTTTGTCTCCTGACAATTCAAAGATAGCATAGAGGAATAGCATTTTAGACTGTGTTTATAAAAACACATAAACTTTTCCTATTAATGAGTCTACCTGTGCATGAGGAAAAATTGTTCTTGGTAATATCTCACTTGTCATCAAGAATTTATAAAGGATGGAAGCCACACTATGGGATTTTCTCACTGGAGAATATAGACAGAAAAAGAAGAAACAATTACAATGCTACATATTGCATCACCTATAATAGAAAATGAATCTCAAGGGCAAATAACTCTCAGCAGAATTAGAATTTTTAAAAATAAGGATTTAAAACATGATATTTTGCTTTCTTCACAATTTAAGTTATATTCTCTGTATCTTGAGGACTGTGCTGATTCTTTTTTGAAAGGAACAAAGATCTTAGAGTCCCTTGTGACAATAATTGGGTGTCAGTATTGCATTAGTCACTATATATATTATGGCTAAAATACAGAGCATGCAAAACACTAACAATTTTCTTTCTATTAATGAAAAATGTTTCCTCCCTTTAACAGCAGGAAAGAGTTGGTAAATGAGAGAATAAACGGTGGCTCATTTCATATTCACACATCACAGATTAACTCCAAATGGGCCTCTACTTCTTCTAAAATAAATAATATACTTCTCTGAATTCCAACTAATTCCTGGGTTAGGTCGATGGATTTTTGTTGTTGTTTATGTTGTTTTGTTCTGTTTTTTTTTTCTTAACACTATGTAAAAAGAAATTTCTTTATATATGTTTTTCATTGATAGAAAATGACTTTTAATACCTCTCTCATGTTCATAGTTACCACCCACTTAGGAGATTAAAGATATTAACATGCTTGAAAAATATGAATTAAATAATTATTGAAAAAAACAATCTGTAATGTATTATAGGTGAGTATAATTTTCTGTTCACAATCTCCATAATGTGAGACATGCAAATTTATTTCTGTAAATGAACTTATTTAATACTTTGAGGTTCCATTTTTAAAATGGTAGAAACTTAATTTGATTACGCCCTCTTCTTGATTTCCACAGAGCTTCATTTGAGTTCCAGGAAATGAATGTACCCCAAGTCATTGGAAAGTAAGACAATTCTTGTCCTCGATGCCATCATCTATAAACATTGACATTCATTAATTCATTCATTCATTTATTTATTCATTCACTGTGTGCCTGAGCTACATTTGGTATAAAAATAGCATCTGCTCTCATAGAGCTTATGTTCTGGTGATATATCCTGGTTCTTAGTTGATACTTAATAAATTTTTCCTTACTTGAAACACAGGCCTTTAAAGTTTTGCATCTTTCATTTACTTTTTTCCCCTTTGAAAAACAGAGAACATTTTGCAACTACCTCACCACGCTGGACTAGAGATACCCTAGAATGTCTAGGCCATACCTCTCTAGATATATGCTTCTACCATTTGTATTTTGTGAATTTGCTTCTTCCAGTGGTTCAACTGGAAAAATAATACAGCTCTTCTTAGAATTTACCTTCTGAAAACCCAATGGAATGTCTTTCATTTCCCCACTCAAATCCCTAGTCTATTGCAGAAGAAGAAGGCAAGGGGCATTTATTTTCCTGTTTCTCAGGCAACAACATAGCTTGATCACTTTTAGCTTACCTTTTGCCTCCTCCCTTCTTCAAGTTAGAGGATTTTTCTAGATGTTTTAGTAAACTGACCTTTATCATTCATTGTTTATTGTTTGGGCTCCTTTTTCCTTGCCTAATATGTATACAATATATAATTTTATAATATTAACTAGCATTGACTAAACAGAATGACTAATAATGATAACCTACAAAGCAAGACTGTTTGGGGTCTCTATCCATCTATCAGTCGACAAGATTTTAATAAATCTTCACAAATCCCTGAACATTATATCCCATTAATCTGAAAACACAAACTCTTCAAATAAGGTGTCATAGTTCATTTTCTAATGAGTGGGGAATAGATTCATCCTATCAATATAGTCATCCGCTTAAAAATGGGAAGAGTCTGTTAACAGTGTTCTCATAAGCAAAAACAATCCACAATTTTTTAAGTTGTACTTATACTTGCAGATTTGTTTACAAGCCAAAAACTTATTTATTGAATTGATGGCTATTTTTTCATGGTTAATATTAATTTTATAAAATAGTGATACTATTACATATGAATTACTGCCTTGTGCTTCCTTTAACTTTCATGATACATGCCTAGATGAGATAGGAAGCATCACTAGGCCTGGCCAGTTTTGGAATATCATTCAAATTCTATTCTGCTAGATTTTTCTTCCCTCATCATACAATAATTCATTCTGTGATCCCATTCTGTGTTCAGTATTTAAAGATTTGTATAATATGTTTCTCAGGCCAACCATGTAACTTGACTTCTACTCTTTCTTGATTCCTGAGTTTTAAATTAGTGGCAAAAGAGGGTTTGAAATTTGTAAAGAATCATGTCATAAAAATATCCATAAAGATCACAAGACCTTTCCTCAGATGTGAATTACAACTTATTATTGCCTTTAATGCTAAGATATTTTAAAGAACTACATTAACTTATAAAGCAATTAAGTAAGAAAATTATAGTTTACACATACTCTTTGTTGATTTAGGGCTAGCAATTATGACCATGCTCTAACAACTTAAAGGTGCAGGTATGTGGTAATGTTAATGAGACCATATTAGAATCTTGGATGCTAGGATGGTAAAGAAATGAGTGGAAAGTCAGAATGGTAGTAAGTCCTTACTTGACATACCAGTGATCTTCACTACCCATGTCCATATCTAAAAATTGTGCATAATACCTAAATATAATGGCTTATAAAATAACTTTAAAGAAGCAACTGTTAAAAGTCATTTCTATATGTTAAAATGATCCTTGAAAAGAAAAGGAATATATATAATTTAAATTTCCAACATAGCCAGATGCCCTTAAAACAAGTCCACAAAACAATAGATGAGCAAGACATTTTTGATGATGTAAGAAAAAGTCTTTTTGATTTTAATACTGGACCTCTGAAAATATATAATATATTTTAAAAAACATTTTAGAAGAGAATTTACTCAAAAATTCTTATGGAAGCATTAGCATGTATCCCAAACCTTCCCATCTGTGAATAAAATATTTCACATTTGAAACATTTTCACAATTGAAAGTGGTGTAGCAATAAATTACTTAAATTAGGATGGGGTAAGACCAAAATATTCTTAAAAAGAAAAAAATATTTGTTATTAAAATTGTGTATGGGATATAATATGCAGCAAGGCTTTCAGGCATTCGAGGTTATGACATCACTATAAGTACATAAATAACACAAACCTTCATTCAAAGATAGAACAATGGACAACTTCAATCTAGCCCTATGGGAAAATTTCTGGATTCAGCTCTACTCATCAATATATAAAGCTTTCAGATCAGATAGTTTCTAAGGTATTTCTGATTTTAAATTTCTTTAATCCTAAAAAGCAATTGAAATTATCAAAACATGGAGAAAGATTTACATTGAAAGGTTAATTAAAACTGTTTTTACTGGTTGGGGAGAGGTTGTCATGTGATCTTAACTTGAAAGTAAATCAAAAGGTTGAGTTACATGTTTTTGGGAGAGTAGAAGCATTGAAGTGAGAATAGCTTAGATTGCAACCATGTGTATGTGAGTGTGTTTTCATGTGTGAAGTCACCTTCCTATGATCTCTATTTTCCCAAGAGACCTACCTTAAGTGCTTTCCTTCCATGTAATTTTAGACATTTATTCACCAGTGGTGTGGAGGAGAGGTAGCTAAATCCATAGATATAGAATGCTCATTTTTTAATTTGGTCCACAGTGTCTTTGAATATACATTTCCAAGTCTCTTTTTCAGGGAGGTATGGAAATGTGATTAAGTTTTAGCCAAGGAGTTATAAGCAGATATGTTGTATGGAAAATTTAGTGCATCTGAATAACATGTGCACAAGTTGGTTCTCTAGCAGCCATTTTGGATCATGAAGTAATTTTGAGAACTAAGCTATAGTCAATATAAAACAGGATGTAAAGAGTCTAGCAACATAACCTAATAACCCTGGTTTACAAGTCAGGGAATACCTACCTCCAAACGTCTTATCTGACCAAAAAAAAACCCAAAAACAATGGAAACAAAAACCCTACATTGTTTAAGCGACTATTTCTTACAAGAAGTGACACTAATTAATACAATCAGGAATGATTATGAACTGCTTAAATGGTACCTCTTATCCTTCCCATTTTTGAGTACTAAATTCTATGATTTCAATCCAGTTAGCTGTTTAACAAAGTCAGAAAATTATTGTGCACCACTAGCCTAAAATTTAATGTATAACTGAATAATATCACATCAAACACCACTTCAGGATTTTTTTTTGATGGTAATTTCAAACTTTTATATTACCAATTTTTGTTTTCCTATTGCTTTTCACAATGCCTTTTTCACATTCTTGTTCCTGAGGTCGTAGATCATGGGCTTCAGCATGGGAATCACCATGGTATAAAATGCAGCCACCATATTGCCCTGCTCCACAGACTCCTTTGTAGGATGTCTCAAATGCATACAGAAGAGGGTCACATAGAAGATTGTGACCACTGTCAGGTGAGAGCCACAGGTGGAGAAAGCTTTTTTCCTCCCCTCTGCTGAAGGGCATCTGAGGATGGTCACAAGGATGAACATGTAAGATATGAGAATGACCAGGAGGGACTGGACGTTGCTGTAGTGAGTGACTTTGTACATCGACAACTCTTTACTATATGTGTCAGAGCATGCCAGATTGATAAGGGAAGGTTCAGTACAGTAGAAATGGTTAATCTGGTTAGCACCACAGAAGGAGAGGTTGTAGATCCTCAAAGTTTCCATCACACTGAGGAGGAAGCCATAGACATAAGGGACAATGACCAGGTGGATGCAGAAAATCTTGGACATCTTGCTGCTGTAGAACAGGGGATTACAGATGGCCATGTAGTGGTCATAGGCCATGACAGCCAACATGCAGTGCTCTGGAAAGACAACGGCAATGACAATATAGCACTGCACCAAGCACACTGCATACGAGATGGTTTTCTTCTCAGGGAATTTCTAGCATTTTGGGAGTGACATTTGTAGGGAAACATAGCTCTAGAACACACAAATTTGAGAGAAAAAAGTCCATGGGGGTGTGAAGTCGAGAATCAATTTTGATTAAAACAATCATGCACAAGTTTCCTATGACAGTGACAATGTAAACTACAAGGAAGAACCCAAAGAAGACAACTCACAACTACGTATGGCTTGTTAAACCCAAGAGAATAAATTCTTTCACTTTTGTTTAGTTTCTTCTGGACATTTCTTTGTGTTATATGTGAGGTATTTGGTTTTATTATATAAAGGGAGGTAAAAAATTTTAAAAATCATTGAAACCATGGTTAAATATTGTACTTTGTAAAAAAAGATTCAGAGTGTTTTAGTTTTATATCTCAGTAGTATTTCTGTAAGTAGTTATGGGCAGATATGAAAAAATCAAGTCTAAAATTTTGTCAAAAATGACTTTATTTCAGGTTGTATTTTGTGATAACAATTAGCAATTAACTTGTAAACTAATGACAAAATTATAAAAGTATCCCCATACTTTGGGAAATTAAAATTAAAACTACATAACTGCTATATCAAATAACAAATTAAAATAGAAATTTAGAAAGGTGTAGAACCCTCTGGAGTATTTCTTATATATACACAGACACGTAGATGCTAAGAATGGATTTTAAAGAGAGCCTAGATAAATTTCCTCATTGTAAAGATGGAGAAACTGAATCCCAGAGTGGGAAGAGGCTTATCCAAGGACAAGCACCTAACCAACAACAGACCCTCATCTCACATTTCCCTGTTCAGTGATCTGCTGATCTTCTATGTATCTCAACAAGTCCAAACCATTGTTTGGAGCGCAAAGAGAAGTTTTATTTATGTATTTGTTGATGTGATTGGAGGTGGGGGGGGGTGTCGTGATGGTAGGCACAGTTTGTTTTATAACGTGGTTGTTTGGGTACTCGTGTAAAATAGTCAATTTTGGGACAATTTTGTATTGATAGCATGTAATTGTAACCATTCTCTTCCATTTCCACATCCCTATTTACTCAATTTGTGGCTAGTCTTGAGTGGATAAATTTATGATCCTTCATAGATACTTATAATCTATATGGAATATTTATAGTTATTTTTTGCAGTGTAAGCATATGTTTAAGTTGGTCACTTTCTCCAATTCATCCCAACCTTAATACATTGCTGCTGCCCAGATCTATCTTTACAGTCCCCGGCTAGAACTACATCCTTCTTGATAGTGTTGAGTCATTCAATCCCTTTATATTCATTAGGATAAATGGAATTAACTTAATCACTGTAGAAGATGCAATAATCATTTTCAGGTTCTAAATCTATACCTCTTTCCTATTAGTATACCTAGAACACCCAATGGTCTGATTGGCTTTTATGCCATTGCCACAGAAACTCAAGTGTGTTCTATGTCTGTGTGTGTTGTGTGCATATATAAATAAATATATATTTTTATATACAATAAGAAATATAATCTGAAAGAAAACGAAATATTATTGCACCAAGACTATTCATCCATTCAACAAATGTTTATCGAACAGCCCTCTAAAAACAGAATGGCATGAAATAAAGATATGAAAAGTGACCAAGACTTGAATTAAAAACAATATTGCAATGATGAATATAGATCGTTATATAATTTGTCATAACTTAAAAAATTTCACAGAGTATAAAATGCAATGTAAACTATAGTCCATGGTTAGTGGCAATGCTTCAATATGTGTTCATCAATTTTAATAACTGTACCACACTAATGAAGGATGTTGTTAATGTGGGAAACTGTGGGAGAGGAAGGGAGTGAGACTTATAGAAATCCCTTATATTTTTATGTAGCATTAATGTAATGTAAATTTTCTTTTAAGAAAATAAGAAAGAGAGAGAGAGAGAGAGAGAGAGAGAGAGAGAGAGAGAGAGAGAGAGAAATCTAAATAATATATCTCAGGAAAAAGGAAAATAAACCAAGATAAATGGCCTGAGATAAAAAAAGGAAAAATGTACAAATAAAATTGTAAATTTATATGTAAATCCAAATGAATATTGCATGAATAAATAATAGTGGTGGAAACGATGACAATGATATTGATGAGCATGATTTCAAAAATGTGGTGTTTATAAAAGGACAGAAACATGAACACTGCAAAACAACATCATAATTACAGAGTTAAATAATCAAAGTTGAAGTCTTATAAAATGCTAATATTTTTCATAAAGAATATTCAGATGATAATTTGAAATATCTTAAGTTAAATGTGCATGGTAAAATTCTCAGAATAGCAAACTGAAGAATAGGAACAGCATATAAATTCTGAATCAGTAGAGAGACTATTAAACAAAAAACTCAATCTTTAAAAAAAAAAAAAAGCAAGACCAAAGAAAAATTAAATACAGAAATAGAATGGAAAATAGATATAAAAAGTGAGATAGTGGAAACAATTCCAATTATATCAATAATCATGTAAATGGATAAAATTCAAGTTTTCAGAATGTATATAAAAAACAAAATCCAGATAAGATATTTTTAAAAGATATGCCTAAAATATAAAGACATAGAAAAAAAGTAAAATTATGAGAAAGTATATAATAGGCAGCATTAAACAAAATAAAGTTTGCTTGGTAATATTAATATCAGAGAAAAAAGACTTTTAGTCCAAAAGCATTATTAGGAATAGGTAGGTTTAGTGTATACTGATAAAATATTTAGTTCATCAAGTAGATATGCAAATTCTATGTATAAACAAAACACAACAACCTTGAAATGTAGAATGTGATTGAGAAATAAGCCATTAGAATGGGGGCTCTCAACACAGCATTCTAGAATATTTATTAATAATTATAAAGTGAAAAAATAGTAAAAATTTAGAGGAGTTGAATAATCAGTTAGCTAGCTATATATTTCATGGAAATAAAAAATTCTGCCTCTAAAAATTAGAGAATATGAATTTTTCTTAAGACGACATGAAACATTTACAAAAATTATCACAAGCAATCATAAACAGATTTCAAAAATGGCTGTCTTCAAACTGTACTTTGTAATCACATTTAACAATAATATTGTAACTTAGTAAAATTTTAAAGAAAAATTATAAAATTGCCACGTTTGGCAAACTAAAAAATTAA
>JAKSZT010017825.1:424717-448875 GCA_026826555.1 Tolypeutes matacus | reverse complement strand
CAACTCCCCCAAATCAGCAGTATTTTTATATACAAGTAATGAACTTTTGGAGGAAAAAAATTAAGAAAAAAATTCCGTCCAATACCTACTAAAATAAATATCTAGGAATAAATCTAACCAAAGATGTCAAGTAATTGCACCCAGAAAACTACCGAACATTGCTAAAATTAATCAAAGAAGAACTACATAAATGGAAGGACACACCATGGTCATGGATTGGAAGACAATTTTTTTCACAATATCAATCTTAACCAAAGGGATTTATAAATTCAATGCAAACCTAATAAAAATTCCAACACTCAATTGAGAAAGAATAAAGAATAGTCTCATTTGCAAAAAAAAAAAAAAAAAAAGAAAAGAAAAAGAAAAAAGAACCCATACCTCACACAGTATATAAATATCAACTCAAAGGCAATCAATGACCCAAATATAAGAATTAGAAGTATCAAACTCCTAGAAGAAAATGTAGGAAAGCCTCTTCTGGACTTTGTCCTAGACAATAGTTTCTTAAACTTTGCACCCAAAGCACAAACAACAACCAAAAATAGATAAATGGGACCTCATCAAAATTAAAACTTTTGCACCTAAAATGACATTATAATGAATGTAAAATGACAACCTACACAATGGGATAAAATATTTGGAAAATACAGATCTCATAAAGGTTTAAATATCCAGAATATATTAAGAAATCCTTCAATTGACAACAAAAGTGATAAACAATCCAATTTTAAAAATGGGCAAAAACTTGAATTTATCTCTCTCAAAATAATTAAATGGCAAGAAAGCACATAAGAAGATGCCGAAGATCATTAGTCATCAAGGAAATGAAAATCAAAACCATAGTGAGATACCATTTCACACTCATTACAATGGCTATTAAAAATGAAAAATAACAAGTGTTGGAGGAGATCCAGAGAAATAGGAATGCTCATTCATTGCTGGTTGGTAGCAATGTAAAATGGTGCAGCCACTTTGGAAGACAGCTTGGCAGTTCTTCAGAGAGCTAAGTATACAATTACCATATGACCTGGTAATCCCACTGCTAGGTATATATCCAAAAGAATCGTAAGCAAGGACTCAAACAAATGTTTGTACACCAATGTTCAAAGTGGCATTATTCACAATTGCCAAAAGATGGAAGCAGCTCAAGTGTCCATCAACTGATAAATGGATAAATAAAATGTGGCATATACATAAAATGGAATATTATTCACCCATAAAAAGAACGAAGTCCATAAAAAGAACAAAGTCCTGATACATGTGATAGCATGGATGAAACTTAAAGATACCATGTTGAGTGAAATAAGGCAGACACAAAAAGACAAATATTGTATGATCTCATTGTTTTGAAACAATTAGAATAAGCAAATTCATAGAGTTGGAATTTAGATTAAAGGTTAACAGGGAAAGGGGTATGGATATGAAATGGGACATTAAAGTTTAAAATTTATAGGGTTCCTATTTAAAATAATGATAATGTTTTGGTAATGGATGGAGTGATAACAGAAAATTGTGAACATAATTAAGTACTGAAATATGTATCTGAATGTGAGTAAAGGGTGACAATTGTTATATGGTAAGAGAAAAAATGTTTTAAAAAATCTGTGGAACCATACTACACAAAAAGTGAAGCCCAAGTTACACCATGAACTATAGTTAATTGTACAATTATTAAATTGTGCTATCATCAATTGATCAGTTGAAATAAATTTTTCACACCAAATCAGTGTGCTAATTATAAGCTATTATATGGGAATCTTGTATTTTATGCACAATTGTTCGGTAAACCCACAACTTCTCTAATAAAGAAAAAAACAAATATATGTGTAGAATAAAAATTATCACTTGGGAATATAAATTTATCATATAGGAATGAAACCTAATAGAACTCAAAATGTTCTAAAAATTTTACCTCCCAGTATACCTTTTTTTTTTTTTTTTTTTCAGAAGCTAGCCACTGAAGTGCCTCCCCTACAAATCTGAAAAATTCGTTCATTAAAAAGAAATACATGGGACAGGAGAAGCTGTTTTTCTCATCCTGGAAAGATTGAAGGAGTTCCTCAGAGTGGGAATCTCATAGTATGGCAGGTGTGCTCAGCAGCACACAGCCGTTTGAGCAGTGCTTAACAATAGTAAGAGTCACAAGAACATAAGCTATTATGATACTGTATGCTGCTGCTGCTTAGTGGTAGGTGCATAGACTATGGAGTTAGGTCTCCCAAAATTTTGGCTCCACCACTTGCTGTATTACTTAGGGAAATTTAGGGAAACTCTCTAAGCCTTAGTGTTACCATCTATAAAATGGTCATGGTGATCTCTATCTCATAAATGAATTCTAAGAAATTAATTAG
Organism: Tolypeutes matacus; assembly: GCA_026826555.1. Taxonomy (NCBI): domain Eukaryota; kingdom Metazoa; phylum Chordata; class Mammalia; order Cingulata; family Chlamyphoridae; genus Tolypeutes; species Tolypeutes matacus. The sequence continues at coordinate 446,521 of JAKSZT010017825.1, read as the reverse complement.
ATGGGACAATGTTGGCTGCCATTTCTTGCCTTCTTGCTAACCTACTGAGAAAGGGTGTGGTAATTAGTCACAAAAACAATAGAAAAGTAATGAAGCAAACCTTGCCTCCTAAGTCACATCAGTCTCTCTAAATACAGCCTGAAATGGTTCTCCAATTTTAAGACCCTTATAATTGGGTATGCCTGGATAATTCAGGTTATTTTTCATGTTTTAAAGTCCTTAGCTTATTTATATCTACAACATTCTTTTGTCATGTAAGGTGAAAAATTCACAGGTTCCACATTTGGGGACATTATTTTGCCTATCACTTGGTGATTCCTTGATGCAAGCTGAACATTCAGATCTTCTTTCCTGAGAAACTGAATTCAGAAGATGATAGATGATTGATTTAAAATGTGATATAAAACTGGTATTGGGTTATAGAGGACAGTAATACCATGTGAATCTTGAGAGTTTTACCAGATTGCCTTTTGTCAATCTACATGGTATTTCATGGTCTTCCTGATATTGGGATGCTGATATCCTTTACTGGGCACTCTACTCTCCCCATCTGCTGGTCTAAGCCTTCAAGCAAGAGAGCAAAATGTAAGAACAGAACAATTGCCATATGGCATCAAAGAAAGTCACCTGACACACAGGAGATTGTGCCAGTGTAGCTAAGGAACTTCATGAAGCCATATGATCTGGGAATGAGAGAACCTCATGAATGGTATCAGGGTTCCAATTCCATGAGGGCTTGAAAATATGGTGGTAATATTTACAAGTACTGCAAATCCTAGCTTTCCAGGTATGGTAGAAGAGTATGATGGAAAATATATGAAAGAAGAGATGAAAAGAAAATGATATGCTCAAGGGTTTTTGTCAATGCTATTGAATCCAACTATACCTCTCATTTACAACCCTTGCTTCCACACAAGTCCTTAAAATATCTTACTTCCTTTCAAAGTATATTGACAAAATATAAATTGTTCCTTCAATTTAGTCAACCAACATCTTTTTTTTTCTGTTACAGTTGATGAAAACATTTTAGAGCATTGCCACTAAGCATGGACCACAGTTCACATTGTAGTTTACACTCTCCCCTGCACAACTCTGCAGGCCATGGCAAGACATACAATGGCCTGCATCTGTTACTACAATGTCATTCATAAAGTCCCAAAAATGCCCCCACATTTCACCTATATTTCCCTCTCTCTGCCCTCAGAATCCCCAGTGGCCATTGCCTCCACATGAATTATATAGTTTCTTACATTGCTAGAGTCACAAGCCCATAGTAGTATACCAGTAAGTCCACTCCAGTCCTTTATTCACTCCCCAATCCTGAAGACCCTGGGATGGTGATGTACACTCCACCTCTAGTTGAGAAGAACCCAGAACCCATGGGGCAGATGGTTGGGACATTCCTGCTTGCAGCTGCAGACTCTCTTGGTTCCTTGGGATGGTCGTTTCCATCATCATCTCTTTGTCATTTGTCCTGGATGAGTCCAATGAACCGGAGAGTAGCTGTTTCAACTCCGCTGAATTTCAAGGCCCAGCTGGCACATGGACAGCCCAGAGATTAAAGTCTCTTTGACATACTCTTACCAACCCCAGCACCAAGTATAAGTTCAAATAAAAAGGACAGAAGAGGCACGAGTAGGGAATTCACATCTGAGCCCAACTCCATCACACTCAGAAGCACAAACTTCTGAGTCGGACCACTGGCAAGGTACAAAACTCCAGAGCTATCCACCATGATCATAGGTCCTGGGTTTCTCCAGAGCCCTCAGGATCCCCACTATTTGGGGTAGTATCTACCTTGGCTATCTATGAGATCCTGCTGAGACATACATAAGTGTTACTTCTCTGATGACCTCCTGACTCACTTTGAAGTCTCTTAGCCATATAAGCTTATTTGTCTTTACCTTTCCCCCCTTTTATTCAAGGTCTTTTTCCAGTAGTCAACCAACATCTGAGCATACACTGTGGGCCAGGCATAGAGTCACATGCTGAGAAAGCTCAAATGAAAAGACCAGCTTGGCTCTTCATCTTTTGAATTCCACTTTGTAACCTTCTACAGAGAGACAGGCCACTTTGTCCCTCACAGGAGAGTTCTCTGTTATGTTTAACCGACCTCTGCTGACTCACTATTAATTTCTAAGCCCTAACAGGAAGGTACTGGATCTTATTCATTATGATATTCCAAAGGTATTCCTGCCATAAGGTAAATGAGCACAGCAATTTAATAATCATTAAATACTTGTTGTGTAAATGGTATTGCACGAAGTGTAATTGAGATTATCAATGAAATTTAAAAAGATGCTGACCAGAAATTTCCAGTAGAGTTTGAGAGATTCATCTCCACACTAAACATAGAGGGCAACATAAGGGAATGCGTCTGTCCACTGCATCCTATTTTTGCACTGCATCCACCTCAGGAGCTCGCAAGGGAGGTAGGCAGAAGAAAAACTTAGGCAGAGAGGGAAGCTTTTTCATACTGGCACAGTCATGGTCTGCTCCAGACACAGGCAAGCAAGCAAGCAAGCAAGCATGGCCATTCTTTATTTGCGGGGTTATACACTACAGTTTTATCACTCAAAGTTATACAGAAAGAACATGGAATGCAGTTCTTCAGGGAATCATTTCTGCTGTGCTCAGGAAACATGTGTACTGGGCCAAGGACCTTATAAATTGGATACAGGCATGATGAAATGGGGGAACACAAGAAACTGAGTCAAGGTCAATAGCTAATCTAGCATCTGGGCCCTCACAGGCTGCTGCCTGAGTTTTAACCCTCACACAGGGTCCCAATGCCAGAGAAGGAATGCTAGTGCTAAAGGGATTCAGGGAGAAGAAGATGATTGTGAGATGGAGCAACCATATCTCCATAAGTGGAACGTTGGCCTGGGTTTCAGTTTGGGTAGGAGTTGATGGAACCAACTGGTGGACAAATAAAGAACATGGTGAGCAAGATCTTGAGTGAGGAATGGGCTTAGATTTGGGGGACAATGGAAATGAAATGTTTAAATAACTTTGGCAGTAAGGATGAGCAAGGTAGATGAGAAATTTAGAAAAAGATGTTGAAGGAACTTGAATGCCAGACATAAGATTTGGGATTTTCTACTTTCCTGAAAACTTTCCTAACTATAAGCACCCTGAAGTCATAGACCCCCTGTATTAGTCAGGGTTATTTGGGAAACAGAATCAACAGGAGATATCTGTCAATAATATGAGATTTTATAAGTTTTAAATGACCAGGGGATGCACAAGTCCAGGTTCCACAGGCATACTGCAAACCAGGGGCTCCGATGAAAGTCCAATGAAAGGTCCTTGATGAGTTTCTGGGAGAAGTTGGCTGTCCAAAGATGAGCTGGGAAATTCTGAACATTGAAATCACTTCTCCTTTTAAGGCATTCAACTAATTGGATAAAAGCTTCACCCATTGCTGATGCAATCTCCCTGATTGATGCAGATTTAATCAGCCATCCACACAATAAACTCACTGGAGACTGAAGTCCATAAATGCTCTTGTATTACAATTAGCCCAGTGCTTGCTGGGACAAACACCTGGACACAATTACCTGGCCGAGTTGACACATTCACCTAACCATCACAGTCCACCCCTTGTCAACTCAGCAACCATACCCACTACTTTAAACCATACTTAGTCTCTAAGTAAAAACAATAACAGACAAGCATACATATATATTTCTGCCCAACAATATTCAACTCACCTGCATATAATTGGAAGTGCATTAATTCCCTACAGAATAGGGTGCAATTCCTTAGGTAGTATTCACTCTTAAACTTGATATCCTTAAATATTATGACATGAAACTAATACAACTTTTCATATGATAGAGGAAAAGTTTGGGGAAGAAAACAAAAAAAAATTATTTTGTGTACATATACAATCATACTCGTAACTAAACAAGGAAGAAGGGTTCATGACTATTGCAGTCCTTGTTTCTGTAACTGGTCATGTGGCCGAAATCCATATTAATCACTACCTTCTTCACTACTCATTCCATCTTCCCATTACCCTCCGCAAGCATTTCAGCTGGCCGTGGTTCTTTGCCTGGTGGGGTGACCCAAACTTTCATTCCCAAAGTTTCTGGGCCATTGTTAGTCCTGATTGGATTGGTTTGTTGCAATTTTCCATTGGCTTTAATCACAGAGCATGGCAGTACTCGGAGACACCCTAGAGGATCTCCTGTATTCCAGGCAATCTCTTCTTTACCCCCATTATGTAGATGTAGTCCTATTTCCCCTTGATAATCAGGATCAATCACCCCAGCCAATACAGTAATTCCCTTCTTTGCCTGTTGATCAGGTAAGTGGAGCCCAAAGTGGCCAGATGGCAGTCTTAACTTCAAGTCCAATGGAATCATTGTTGTGTTCCCTGGTGGCAGCACTCCTCCTTTTGGCACTAAAACCTGTAGACCAGCAGAGCTTAAGGGTGCAGAGACAGGAAGCAAAAAATATACTAGTGGGTCACTAGGTGAATAGTGAGTGGTGCCACTGCCATTTCCACCCCTTGATTCCTGGACCCATGAATCCTGGTAATGGGAGAAACAGCACCATAGAGAGAACACTGATTCAGAGCATACACAGCCTCTTGGAGAACATTGCCCCCTCTCTGCAAGGTATTGCCACCTAGTTGGCACCGTAATTGAGTCTTCAAAAGGCCATTCCACTGTTCTATTAATCCAGCTGCTTCAGGGTGATGGGGAACATGGTAAGACCAGTGGATTCCATGGGCATGTGCCCATTCCCACACATCATTTGCATGAAATGGGTTCCTTGATCAGAAGCAATGCTGTGTGGAATCCCATGGCGGTAGATAAGACATTTGGTAAGTCTACGGATGGTAGTTTTGGAAGAAGCATTGCATGCTGGAAATGAAAACCTTTATCCAGAGTATGTGTCTATCCAGTTAAAACAAATCACATTCCCTTTTAAGGCATTCAACTGATGGGATAAAAGCGTCATCCATTGCTGATGCAATCTCCCTGATTGATGCAGATGTAATCAGCCATCCACGCAGTAAACTCACTGGAGACCGAAGTCCCTAAAAGTTCTTGTATTACAATTAGCCCAGTGCTTGCTGGACCAAACACCTGGACACAATTACCTGGCCGAGTTGACACATTAGCCTAACCATCACATCCCTCTTATCTCTCTGCTGGGGAAATGCTTTCCAGCCTTGCTGTGACTTGCAAGAATTCTATCATAAAACATTGCTCACACTGCATGAACCAGTCATGAAATTATTATCAGGACAATGCTAGAAAGATATGTCATTTATGTTATAATATCCAAATGACAGACTACATCTAATATAATAAATACATGCACTATGTGTTACTGGACTTCCCAGTGCAGATGAAAGAAAAATCAAACTCCTATGCCCTGGATATCCTATACATACCTGTTACAAGGAATCAAAGACATGAGAAATGCCAAAGTGAGGAGTTTTCTCTATTTGCCAAGATTATTGAAAGTCTAGTTTAAATGCTTGCTCTGAAAAACATCATTTTTAGACTCAGATTCTTTTATTCCAGGCACAACGCCCCATCACCTTCTCTGCTCCCATAGTGCCTTCTTATACCTAACATACAGTCCTACACAGACTAACATGAAGAACACTTGGTTGCCTGTGTTTTCCTATTGCCTTTGGATAGTAATCTTTCTTTTATGAATAATAATTGTAGCCTACATTTATTTAGGGTTTTCCTATCTGCTTATGGATTCATAAAAAGTGCTTTATGGATTTTCTCATGTATTCACCAGTACTATGAAGTGGGTACTATTATTCATCCACAGCTTAGAGATAAAGAAACTAAGACACAACCAGATAATCAATGTGCCTTTGTTCACATAGCTACAAAGGAACATGGTCTGCAGGGATCCAAAGGTCTTGAATGTAGCCTCTGTCCCAGATGCCTCTTGGATTGGGTAGAGATTTCCAATTCTCATTGCCATCCCCAGAGTACCTGGATCACTGCCTGAGAGAATGACCGGTTCACTCGGTGTTCACTGGTATTGAGTAGAGCAGAGTAAAACTCTTCTAGTCTGAAAAGAAGACTGCTGAATCAAGCACCTTCTTCAGATTGGTAACACTCTCTGCCCTGCCTCTTCTGTTCTGTTCTATTACTCTCCTTATCTAACTGCAACAAATGCATTGAAAGTTGGAGTTTAATGCAGATACAGAGAAACCAGAACTCTGAACTACATTTGTGGGACTGGGGAAGTAGAAACATGAAGTAAAATTTTTTAAAAAAAGAGTGTGATTAGAATTTATGTATGTGGAAATATTTAACCTAATGAAATCAACATGCAATATCTGAATATGGCATACTGTAAATAAAATTTAGTTTTTAATAATGGTACAGAGTTCTTTCATAAATAATTCAATGTGGTCTGTGACTAAACTGGTGGGTGGGACTTAAAGACTCCAGATCATGTGTAGAATGAGGTGTTAAAAAGTGGAAACAAAATATTTGGCACTAATTTACTTTGTGTCTTCAAACAAGAAAGAAGTCCACAACGTTTCATCAGTTTCCTGTCGACAGAGAAGACAGAAACAACATGAGTACGGCAGGAAAAGTAAGCAAAAAAACACTTTATTTTGGAAATATTTTCTCTTTTATATAATAAATAAAACTTAATATTATTATATAATAAATGGATATAATTTTTAATGAATGATTTATATTCATATCTAAATTCAAAACAATATATAGTGAAATATAATATACAATGAAGGTACAATGTACAAAGTATCCTAAACTATAATGAAAATAGGCTATTCCCATTTATCTTACTAGAATATAGGTCATATTTACCTATTATGATTTCTCTCATTCCTTTAAGTAAATGTGCACTAGTTTATATAAGTCTATCATGACTAATTTGTAAACCTAAATTAGAGATGTTTTAGTAAAGAAATTATCTTCATATTCAGAAACTGTAATTTAAGTGAGTTATATGATAATGAAAAGGTAATGATATATGCATCTTAATCTTGGGACTGCCAGATTAGTGACTCCGGCAGAACTACTCAGTCAGTTTAGTCTCAATAAAAATATCTGTAAAGGCCACAGTTAGAAGGTTCCACCCTGGTAACAGCCCTGTAAGGGTTAAAGATCAAGCATGGAAAGTCCCCGAACAGGCCACAGTGAGGCTGTCAATTCAGGGGCACCAGCACTCAATACCTACTGCCCTCAGTGTACATTTCCCAAGTCCTTTCACATTCTTTTGGGCATTGGCCAAAACAAAAAGCCTGAAAAGTGGAAGTATTTGAAAAATAAATAATGGGAATAAATTTCAAAGGAACAAATATTAATGATATTTTTCTTTTCATATTTGTAGGGGTGTCAATGCTTTATTTAAAAAGTACTCTTTACTGTACAAATTTTGCCTAATTGAAAACATTTAAGGACTTTATCAAACTTTGAAAATACGTGTTTATCTCTTATTTTGAAGAACATCTGTGGTTAAACTTTCTGAGCTAGAAATTCTAAGATAAGCATAGTTCTCCTGATTTATTTATATGAAAGAATATATGTATTCATAAGGGAGTGTGTGTGTGTATTTTATACTCTCTAGCTTAAACCTGTGCACTTTTGGTTCAAATATATTCTGGAAGGTTTTCTACATATAATTCAGAAAATAAAGCAGATATGCCCAAGCTATGCTCCAAATAAGTAATGCAAAAAAGAGCACAGGCAAATGATGAGAAGGGAACCATCAAAGAAAGAGGCAAGCAGGGAAACAGTGAGATGAAAGTTTCCCTAGGCAGGAGATAAATATTACCTGTTATCACAAATTCAGATTGTTTTGGAATAAGCATAAATCTGAGCAAGAAGGAAGTAGGTTTTATGTAAATAGACAGAGGTCTGCAATGCCAGTGAAATAACAGTGAAGCAGAATTGCATACACAAGCCAACAGTTGTGGGACAACAACTCATTGCAGGACAGCGTTATAATATATTAAGATTATATATTTGTTGAGAAAAAATGAAATGCAAATTGACCTTGATAAGTATATTCAACATTATGTCAATGTTGATTATGGCTAAATCTGCTTCTATTGTTATTGCTTTACAAGGTTTGAAAAATGATTTTTATTATTTCTGTAACCAGAACTTGTTCATTTCTATGTAACAGTGGTTTGTATTACACATGTGGCAAAATGTTGCAATACAGAGATGGAAAGAAAATATCCCTGATTACAAGATTGGGAGAACAAGTATTACCTTGTGTTTGATTTTCCAGGTAATAAAATGCAAAGCAGCTGTGATATGGGAGCTAAACAAACCCTTTTCCATTGAGGAGGTGGAGGTTGCTCCCCCTAAGGCCTATGAAGTTCGTATTAAGGTGAAACTTTCTTTTCTGCCTCTGTTTATTTATTCATTTATTATTTTTAAAGATTAATTTATTTATTTACTTTTCACCTATTTCTACACCCCCCCCTCCTTTCCCACCCATTTCTGCCTTTCATGTGTCCATTTGCTGGGCATTTCTCTGTGTCCATTTCCTGCCCTCTCTTCTCATCCTTCTCCTCCTGTCTTCACCAGGATTCAATCCTGGGAACCTCCAATGTGGGAGAGAGTCATTCTGCCTCCTGCACCACCTTAGTTCCTGGTTTTTTGGTGCTTCTCTTCTTGGCTCTCCCTTGTGTCACTCTCCTGTTATATCATCATCTTGCTGTGTTCAGATTCTACAGAGAGCATGATTTTTGTATATTATGCAAGACATATTACAGAAACATTTTTTTTTGTATATTATATAAGACTTACATATTACAGAAATTTTTTTGCAGATTATTCTAGCTTGTCTAATGCTAGAAAGAAAAGTACAGAGTGATTTTAGACTGAAAAGTCTCAGAAGTAAATTGAATTTTTTATTTGGTAAGAGTAGGAATTAGCAAAATTCTTGTAAACTCTTTATAAACATGACTTCAGGGAATTGGATGCCTTAAGACTATCTGGGGAGCCATACATTTTTCTGAATGAAATTATTTTCCCTTTCCCTGACAGATGGTGGCTACAGGGATCTGTCGCTCAGATGACCATGTGGTTACTGGGACCCTTGTCAAACCATTTCCTGTGATCTTAGGCCACGAGGGAGCCGGCATCGTGGAGAGCATTGGAGAGGGGGTGGTTGCAGTCAAACCAGGTACAGGATTCACACTCAGGGAATGTGTCTCCATTCAAGCCTCCCAGGATCATCCTGTCTGGATGAGGAAACTGAGGAAGGGAGAGATGAAAGACCTGCCTGTCCCAGTAGCAGCAAATGGTGGAGCCAGGACTAGACAGGGACGTGCATGTTTCCTCTCCTTGCCTGACGTCCTTCCTGTGTCCAGGCATGTCCATAGGCTTGAACCCCTGATTCTCTCCTTCAACACTGATTCATGGAGTTCCCACTAGATGCCAGGCTCCAGGTTTGATGCTGGGGACACTGGAACAAAAGAGACAGAGTAACTGCCTCCTGGGGTTCACACTCTAACAACTGCCATTTTAGTATTCCTGAGCACTACCTTCAGGGCTCAAAATAGAGCTACAAATGGGGCAAGGGAAAACTACATGAAACAAGAGAACAAAAATACATCAATGTCCTGAGACTCTGGGTTAGTATATGGTAACTGTGATTTTCTTAGTACACAGGATGGGGCTGTGAGGCTCTGGCTGAACCATCCTGGTATCTTTTATGCCCAGCAGTGGAACCTCTTCACTGATTCCTCATCCTATGTGGTCTCTATTCTTGAACATGGAACAAATGAAATAGATGAGATGGAGACCTGGTAGAAAGCATTCTGCCAGAAGATTGCCTATTTTATTACCTTTAACCATAGCTAAGAATGTCTGATTTTCAAATTATTGACTAAATATTTTGTTTTTAGCATTTACTTTGTCTTAATTTTATTGTGTATTAATAAAAACAGATATTTTAGAGATTAGGGGTGAATACAACAGGAAATGTCCATTTTATCATTTCCACCTAAAGATTATCAATGAAATGTAATGGTCCAATCATTAATTTGATCATATTGAATGGGTAGCATGTATAATTAAAGATAAAAATGGTGTTTAAAAAATCTCTTTAGGCAATAGATACAATCTCTTCCTTTACCAAATATTTACCAAATATTTAACTCACCAATTAAACACAATTGAACATTAAAAAAAAATAAGTTTTCTGGTCTGAGTTTGAAATTTTAAGATTTACTTTTAACAAAAGTATATATAATAATATGATACGCTTACTCTGCACCCTGCTTCCCCAGAAAATGGAAATTAGATAATTCACAAATTAAGTTGAGGCCTAAATCCATTTAAGTGAGGATTTCTTATTTATAAGAATTTACCTACTTTAGGAAAAATGAGGTAGTCAGAGTAAATTTCTCCAATAATTCTTCTTATCACATTGTTTTAGTACTTCTTTTAAAGTACCAAATGAAAAATAAACATTCACTTAACAGTAAAGTTAAGCAAGTGATTTTATAAATCATAATGCTCGAAATTCTCAATATTGTTGTAACCCAAACTTTTTCAAAATATCAGATCACACCCTGATAGTCAGCATGCTTCTAAAATTTATATTAAATATATGGTGAGAATATTTAAGATTGAATTAACTAAGCCTCAAATGAGATGGAATGTGTAATGCCCCAGTAGTCATCTAGACATAATAATTATCCGTAAAGTAGAACTAATACAAATTCATGTTGTTTTTCGCATCTGCACTTTTTTTTCATGGTTTTGGCCCATAAAAAAACAAACTGACAGACTATGACATGGCAGTGATTGCACTCTATTTCTTAGGAGAACGCTTTAAGATATATGTTTCTAATATATACACCTCTGCTTAAAATTCTTCTTCTATTAATTCGTGTGTAGAAATTGAAAAAGGATTTGCTTTATCTCCTTCCAGGCAATAAAGTCATCCTTCTGTCTTTTCCCCAGTGTGGAAAATGTGTCACTTGTACACACCCAGAAGGCAACTTCTGTGTGAAAATGAAGTAGGTTTCTGGTAATTTGCATGTAGAGCCAATGAGTTTGCATATCAGGTAAGCTCCTTTCTCATACAATCTGTTCCTGACTCTGTGTTACATTGCCCAGGCAGAGCAGGATTCAGGGGACCATGCAGGATGGCACCACCAGGTTCACCTGCAGAGGGAAGCCCATCCACCACTTCATCAACACCAGCACCTTCTCTGAGTACACAGTGGTGGATGAGATCTCAGTGGTCAAGATCGATGCAGCTGCGCCACTGGAGAAAGTCTGCCTCATTGGCTGTGCATTTTCTACTGGTTATGGGTCTGCAGTCAAAGTTGCCAAAGTAGGAATGACCACAGAAGATAACTCCAGATATATTTGGGTTGTCAGAAACATTTTTCCCAAGGAATCATGATTCATTACTCTAAATTAAGTGATAGCTTTTCTCCAGGGCTACTATAAAAGCATTGGAATACTCTATAGAATTTTAGGTGTGATTATGTGTAGAATCTGGTTCCAAAAAAACTGAAAGCATGTTCTAAAGAAATTCACATGCTTTTCAGATATGAACAAGCTGTTGATACTTAAGCAGTTTGGACATAGGAGTCCAATTAATTCCTGAAAATGGTGAATAGTTGGCACTTTATCCAGCTTAAATTGTTTCTAACGCTCATTACTAAATCCACTCTTCTCTTTTCTGAAAATTCAGGTCACCCCGGGCTCCACCTGTGCCGTGTTTGGCCTTGGAGGAGTCGGCTTGTCTGCCGTCATTGGCTGTAAGGTTGCTGGAGCCGCCAGGATCATTGGGGTGGATATCAACAAAGGCAAATTTGCAAAGGCCAAAGAGCTGGGAGCCACTGAATGCATCAGCCCTCAGGACTTCAAGAAACCCATCCATGAGGTGCTGAAGGAAATGACCGGGGGTGGTGTGGACTTTTCATTTGAAGCCATTGGTCGGATTGACACTGTGGTATGTACCGTGATATGCCTTGATTCATGTTTCGTTAATGAAGGGTATGTTTTTAACCAGAATATACATATAATGTATAAATGAGTCTAACTCTGATCCACTGGGGATACAGTTTATCATATCTGCCAAGGTAAAGCCCACCAACAGGGTGCCAATTTCCTGGGATAGGCTGCCCTGCCTGTCCAGATGTCTCTGGAGCCCTCAGGAGCATCTCTGTCTCAGGTATTGTTTACTGTGGTAGTCAGTGAGTTCCTCATTCTTAACCAAAATGTTTTAATATTTTTATGTGTAATGAATTCAGATTTCTTTTCACATATTTTACTTTGACCAAAAGGAATAATGATCAATATTATACCAAAGTATCATTTTCTTATCAATAATATGCCCTAAATAAAGTTACTGTCTTAATTCTTCATTATATCTTCCACAGCAGACCACACTGTGCCTGGCATTTAATAGGTACCAAATATCTACGTGTGGGGTTGAAACCTGTAAAGGATTGAAAGATTTTACTATCAAACAAATTTAATGCATATGTATCTCATATCATTACATGCATGTAAAAAAGCATTAAAAGACAATACACAACTCATAGCATTGCAAGCATAAAATAGTATTACATATCATTGCATGCATGTAAAATGCTTAGCATTGTGCCACCTGGCAGTGATAAGCACCCATTAATTTTAGGTGTTGTTATAATAAAATGCTATTTCCAACCTTGAAGTGCTTACATCATCTTTGGAATGTCCATGATATTACTTTTGAATAAATACAAATGTCATCAATTGTGATGTCTAACATTTTTCCAACGACATTCCACCTAACCATTCTCTAGAACCTACTGACAAGATCCCCAGATCACTCAATCCCCTTTTGCTGAGATTCCCCAGGAAGTTCAGGGATCTTTAGTGCTGTGCAGCAGCACCCAGAGGGTAATGACCTTTAAAGCCTAGGTCTAGGACAATAACTCACAGACAACTGAAGTTCAAAGGGAATCCAACCTGTGCAAAATGGTAGTTTTTCTCCTTAGGTTCTTTTTATTTTGTTTTTCTCCTGTATTTTCACATGGACTAGATTGTTACTTCATTACATGATACCAAATGTCTTATAACCATAAGTTCTATAGGTATATGATCTTCTAAACCATACTCCAAATCCAGAGGATTAATAAGTATAAATTCCTGTGGAATCCTACACTATTTTTTTCAACAGAATTTATTAGAACATGAGTGGAGGACAAGGCCTTCTGGATTGTCTTTTGAGATTCTAAAATAATAGGTGAAGTATAAAGTAAAACCAATATACATTTTTAGAAGATGAAACTAAAATTTATGTGTACAATTTAGAGATGAACAATAAAATAGGGATACATTAAAATGGAAAGCATCAATTTGACAAGACAAATTTTGATGATGTAATTGACAGTACATCATTTTCACCATCAAAACATCTGGTCTATGTACGATGTTAAAAGTACCTCTAAATAAATAAATGATTAACCAATATATAAAGTGTCTTCGAATATAGTGATGAAAAAATGACCCTTTTTGAGGACTTGACTTCATTGATATTTGTAATGTTCCTTACCTCCTTTAATACATTATAAGAAAAAAATATGTACACACAAATACATTCATCCGTTCCCTCATCCAAAAATATTTTCTACCCATTCCCTAATACCACAGTATTATTTATGCACAAAGGAGAAGAAGGCAGCAAAAGACAAAATCTACCTTCCACATACTCACAGTCTAAGATGATATTACATATACTCTTACTGTTTATCATGAGTGGGAATGATCCAGAGAACCTATTTTTACAATGCTAAATATTAATTTCATTCCAGCTTGAGGCACTGTTATGCTGTCACGAAGCTTTTGGCCTAAGTGTCACTATAGGGGTAACTCCAGATTCCCAAAACCTCTCCTTGAACCCCATGTTGCTGTTGACTGGACGCACCTGGAAAGGGGCAATTTTGGGCGGTATGTAATTAAGTTTAAGAGGCTGAATTCTTTCTGAACACAGGAAGTGTTCCGGTTAACATCTGACAAGACCAGGTTTTTAAAAGCAATGTGGTGAAAGATAAGTAAAGAGTCCTGATGTAACTTCGGTCTCTAAATCAAATAGACCTAGAATTAGTGCAGAATGAAGTTCCTGAGACATACTTTCTGGTGTACCAGTAAACTTGCTAGGACCTATAGCAAAACCTCTTTTTATACATGTGACTGGATAAGGAACTGGAAATATCCAGTAAGACCTAAGAAATCCATAGCCATAGTCATGTCTGTACTCTTGCCCAAATTTAGACAACTGCTAAATTGGCTCCATGACTTGGGCATAATCACCTGTACTGTAATTTCTCTATGAGAGAGCTAATAACAAAGGGCCCTAGTTTATTGGGAGGCAGGGGGTGCAGGGGGTAAACAACAACAAAAAAGAAAAATTGCTGCAAAAGGATATTAAAGCACATTATCACTTACTAACTTCAATAAGAGCAATCTGTGAAATGCAACTTGTCTTATACACTCTGATTTAAATTCAATTGAAAAGTTTCCTTTCTAATTCTGATACTTACCTCATCTGAATCTATCAATGATGTCTTCCCCTTTTTAGGCTATAAGAGTAAAGATTCTGTCCCCAAACTTGTGGCTGATTTTTTGGCCAGGAAGTTTCCACTGGATCCATTAATAACCCATGTTTTACCTTTTGAAAAAATAAATGAAGGAATTGACCTGCTTCGTTCTGGAAAGAGGTAGGTTTCTTTTTCTCTCTTTTTGGTGGGGTGGGAGGCCAATAGAGAAAAATATTTTCATTTGCTTAGAGATTAAATCATACCTTTGAGAAGGTAGAAGGATGAGAAAAAAGTGGAGTGTTTGCTTTTCCCTTATCAGTTCATTTACATGTAGAACATTTGACATCATAGTGAGAGAACTGAAGAAGTTGCATTGCATTTCCTATTTTGCTAAAGACAAATTTTGTAGCTTTTCACAAACCTGAATGATCAGAGCAATCTGGCCTCTTGACAGCAGGACACTCACCCTTGAAAGGAGAGACGATCAGACTCACCCAGTCACCCTCAGACCGTGGAGGCCCTGCAGCCTCTGCCTGACCCCTAATGCAGGCTGACCTTCAATGAGGGAGATTTAGATTATGATCAGGACGCCCAGAACTTTCATTATAGGAGTAGAGTAGGTGAAGCTACACTGGAGTTATTTCTCTACAAATCTTAGTAGCTTTTCATAAAAAACCCTGACTATTACTGTAATTTCTTTTTGAGTTTTCAATGAAATTTTCACGAAAAAGAAGTTACTATAAAGGGGCAGGGTCCAAAATGCTGTTTTTGAAAAATAGAAATGTAAAACAATAAAATTTTCAACCTTTAACATTCGTCTTTTACTATCCTCTAATAAGAGGACTGTCCCATGCTTTTTCTGCAACTTCCTCTTCTTCTCATGATATTTTCAATTTAAATAGTATATCTCAGACAACCATATGCATATAATAATTCTACACACTACATCTGAAAGTGAATATTTTTATGTTTATATTTATAATCTTACAAAGCACCTGGCATCCATTCAGTACTAATGACTATGCAGAGTGTCTTATTTGCATTATCTCATGTGATTTCCAATAAATGGTCATATCTAATGTTAATTTCACCATTAAAGAATGGGAAAAATGAGAATCAGAGAGGACTTGTAGTTATTAAACAGGGGAGCCATAATTCAAAGTTAGACCTGTTTCTTAGCAAAGCTGGTGTATTTTCTCTTATACTAGTCTGACTCACAGGAACATATATATGCATACTTACATACATATGTGTATCTGCACATGTGTATATACATAAATAATATGGAACCCAGCAGTCAATCAATTTATTCATTTTCTTTTGACATTTTTGTTTAGGTTGAAGTTTAAATGAGATAATGCATGAAAAGCATCTACAAAGTGCATGACAGATAGCAAGAAATTATTACATATTATTATCCATTATGATTTTATATTCATTAACATGTCAGGCACTAGGAATTTCAAAAATGACTTTTTGAAAATGCTGATAGAAAATGAAGTCTAAAAGGAAATTATATTGCAAGGTGGTGAATGAGCTTATGTTTAAAAAAACCTGAGACAGGATGAGATTCCTCTTTACATGTTTACACATAAATGTGTAGAGATGGGAAAGAAATGTCCGGAAACATAGCCAGGTTTCCACTGAAAGACCTCAAATCCTCCTCAAAAATATCAAATACCTAGTGTTAAAATAATTAATATATTTTACTTTCTATTGCAGTATCCGTACTGTCCTGACATTTTGAAGGAGAAGCCTTGCTTTTACCCACCTTCTGACTTCCCCATGCCCTCATCATATAAAACACAAGACAAACAACAACACTGACTCTGCCCTTCAGACGTGCTATCAATAAATAAACATGGCAGCATTCTAAAAGAAACAGAAATTGCTGGGAAAACATTTTTTGGCATATAAAATATAAATAATTTCTTAGAGCACTTCTGGGTTTATAGAAACTGCGCTTCATATATTCCTCTCCACCAAACCTACGGACAATTTCTCCTGTTCATTACATCTTGCATTAGTGTGAAACATTTATAAAAATTCATGAACAAATATTTATATATCATTATGATTATGATTGATTATGATATGATTAACTAAAGCCCATAGTTTACTTTAGGGTTACTCTTTATGTTGCACAGTTTTATGAGTTTGTACAAATGCATAATTTCATGTTTCCACCATTGCAGTATCATACAGAATAATTTCTCTGCCTAAAAATGTCCTCTGCTCTTGGAAAACACTTCTCAAACAAATATCCAAACTCCAAGTGAGAGACAAATGGAAGGGTGAACATCAGCTGGGTAATGGAAGCAATAAATTTTCCTTCTTAATCATTTCATATGTGTTGTCTTTCCCATTGAGTAAAGGAATTTCATGTGACTTCATATACTTTATGAACCTTTGCTTCCATTAGTCACTGAAGCCCAGTGAAGGAAACTCATTATTTGTGCCACCATCACACACATGATGGGCTTTTGCTCTTGTAGCTATCAACTTCTACTTCTATTTCCACTGCCTGTATTTTCCTTTTTATGAAATGTTCAAAAGTTCTAGGGCAAAAACTCCATCATGAGACTGTACAGACTCAGATTTTTAAGTGGATGTTCTAGTTTGCTAGGCTGTCAAAATGCAGGTACCATGAATAGGGTCAGTTTTTAACAATGGGAATTTATTAACTTACAAGCTTACAGTTTTGAGGCTGAGAAAAATGTCCAAATCAAGGCATCATTAGGCAGTTCTCTCTCCCTGAAGACCAGCTACTGGTGATCCTGGACTCCTCTGTCACATTGCAAGGCATGTGGAAGCATCTGCTGGTCTTTCCCTTCTTTCCCATCTGCAGTTTTCCTTGCTTTCAGCTTCTTGCTCCCTTGGTTCTTTTTTTCTTCATCTGAATTCAACTCATTCATAAAGGACTCCAGTAGCAGCATTAAGACGCACACTGAATGAGGTGGTCACATCTTAACTTAAGTCAAGATCCTACTCACTAAAGGGTCCTACTTACAATGGGTCCACACTCACAGAAATTAATTAACCTTTTTTGTCTTCATTTTTTTATTTTTTAAGATATTTAGATTACATAAATTTTACAGATAATATATAGGGGATTCCCATATGCCCTGCTCCCCACAACTCCCACAGTTTCCCACATTAACCATATCTTTCATTAGTGTGGTACATTCATTGCAATTAATAAACGTATTTTGTAACATCGCCACTAAGCATGGATTATAGTTTACATTGCAGTTTACACTCTCCCCCGCTCAATTCTGTTAGATATGACAAGATCTATAATTGCCTATATCTGTCATTGTAATGTCATTCAGGACTATTCTCAAGTCCCAAAAATGCCCCTGTATTATACCTGTTTTTCCCTCTCTCTACCCTCAGAACCTCAAGTGGCCACTGCCTCCAGATCAATGATATTTCTTCCATTGCTAGAATCACAATAAGTCTATAGCAGAATGCTAGTAAGTCTACTTTAGTTCATAGTTCATTGCCCAATCCTGAGGATTCTGGAATGGTGATGCCCACTCCATCATTAATTGAGGTGGGGCTTAGATTCCATATGGCCAAGAGATGGGACTCTCTTGCTTGCAGTTGTAGACACTCTCGGTTCCTTGGTATGTTGGTTATCCATCATCTCCTCCATGTTAGTTGTCCTGCGTGAGTCCAAAGAACTGGAGAGTAGGTGTTGCAACTCTGTTGACATTCAGGGCCTAGCATGCACATGGACAGCCCAATGATTTAAGTCGCTTGGACAAAGACCCACTAACTTTAGTTGGATTAACATTAAGAACATAGTGTTCTGGGGTCCACACGGTATCAAACCATCACGGTGGGGATGATCTGTATCTTCAAAATCCAGGGAATTTCTTAGTAACTCAAGGGAAATACCACCCATTTCCTAAAATAAAAGGAATTTTATTTTTACTGATTATACTGTTTACTGGAAGTGAATATATTTTCCATTGAAATAACAGGTTTCCGGTTATATGTGAGAACATGAAGTTCAGATATTGAAAGGAAAACTTACTATTACTAGAATAATACTCAAAAATACCTGTAATTTTTACTCATTAAAGTGCTTAAGTCTTACCAATTACAATTGACTAAGAATTGAAATATAAGGTAATTAAAACTAATAGAGTAACTTGAAGTACTGGGATGGTACTGAAGCCATTGTGAACTCACCATGTAAAATGGATTCTCAAGAAATGGCACACACATCCAGAGCACATAGATATATACACGTAGAGATATACATTTTTACAAGATTATTTTCAATCTGTTAACTACCATGTATTACATCATTGAATAATGTGAATATATAAAACCTACGGCACCTGTTTGCCATTGCTTTCTCACTAGCAGGAGAAAATTTGCATTTTGTGCTTTATATTTTATGTGTCATAAAAAATTTAGTTTTTATTTAGTATTTATTTCCAAATGTGCTAATTTTTTTCCTATATCTACCACCTATTTGATTTTGTGGGGAGAACAGCAGAATTATAGAAAATTGTCTAATACTTACTCTGTGACCTTCAGTAAGTTACTCAAACATTCTGAGCTTGTTTAATCCTTTCTTTTAAAAAGTTATTCTACCAGCCTATTACATCTTTATGAAGACTACAGAGTAGATGCCCAGGGAATTGTTGTATAAATGTGGAACACCATGTATATTTGGGAATAGTTTAATTATGCTGTCAAAGATGCTGAAGGAGATACTGAGCATCATGGCACTCTTCAGATTATCCATGAAATAAGTCATGGGATACTTCATGTTGCTGGGTTCTCTGTGATTTTCATATTGGTAGTAATGACATGGGATCCAGAGAAAGGAGAGGGTTTTCTAAATGCACATGACAAGACAGTGGGCATAAAATCTCTCTAGTTGCACAACTACTACATCCAGCTCCAAACCACCTTCCTCAGAAATTGCAAGTAGTAAATAAGACTGGGGAGTAGTAAGGAACTGTCATTGTTCTCACAGACTAACTGGCAAAGACCTCAATGGGGTGTAAAGTTTGGGGATGTAGGTGACTTTTGCACCCAAATTTGCCTTTCTGTTGTCATTAACATTATTGGGGTAAGAGGCAGGTTAAAGTCAAAGTAAAAAGGGATCACCAGAGTGGCTCATGTCCAGATGGGCTGTAACTGTGCATATGGTCAGAGTGTCCTAGTGTCTCCCAGAAAGTTTATTTTTATTTCAGATTTATATTCATTCTGGAAACAAGAACTTTCATATTTACTGTTGTATCTCAAAATATGTAACTCTGTGAATATAGCTTATAGTCTTTGCCACTTCACTAACACTTAAAGAGAGGGAAGAAAACTTTCAAAGTTTGGAATATATGTAATTTTATATTGATGGTTTAACTGAAAGCACTGATACACTGACTAAATCTCTTCAGCAATAGTATGCAAACAAGCAATAAAAATACAGGGAACACTGGGTTATACTTTATTGTTTTACAAATGACATAAACTGCTTTAGGATTAGGAAAAAAGTCAATTTGGGAAAATCAGAAAAACTTTACTCATAAATTGATGTAGAGTGAGGACAAATCTCTATTTGATAATTACATACCAAAACACCTGACACTTAGCTCACTAGCAAATGATTATTGCACAAATTATCTTTGTTCAATGTCTTCTGAAATTTTAAAAGTAACAATTGTATTTAACTGGGTTAAAAACTATTTGTCTATCAAATACCTCACAATATTTAAGAGTGGGTCATTGCATAAGAAGAGAAACCAAAATTTGTGGAACAGAAATAAAATGATAATAGAAGTGGGCTCCACTGTTGGGGCCAAACACTCTTTTGGTGAAATCATTGGTTATATATACAGACTTTGTTTGCTCAATTCATTCAGTTGGGAATAAGGGCACAGAAATAGATCTCAGTGCTATCACAAACATCAGAAAATCCAGATATTGCTTACTGACTTGTACACAAAGATAACTGGAGGAAGAAAAATATCTTCTGTACTTATCCAGGCATGACCTTTGGGGTATGTAACCAGTCACAAAATAAAACTGTAGATTTATTATGAATGAAAACAGGTCAGAGGATCCCAGCTAATTCTCATCTAATTATGATGTTTGAAGACTACCACTCATGAGAAATATAATTATAAGGAATATAATTAGAATTTCAAAGCAAAAAAAGTAGTTTATCATAAGTTAAACTAATAAATATCCCTTAGGTTAGACCATATTGCAGGGTCGGTGAGAAAGAAAGGTGGGGAAGAGCATTCGGGACTAAGTGCTTCTGAATTCAAATTTTGGGATAATAGGTATAAAGGGAAAGCTGGAATGAAGTAAATTCCTTTCTTAATAGAAGTAATATGATGACATTTTTTTATTTTTCAAAAATCTTGAAACCGCAATAAGTAGCAGAACTGGTTTAAAGTAGTCATTAACCATCTATATTCAATTCACTTACTTTCCCTCCCTTGGGAAAATTCCAAGATAAGGGACATTCAAATGTGAGTTGATTGGGGTTTTAGTTTTCCAGGCTGCTCAAAGCAAATACCATTAAATGGGTCAGATTAAACAATGGGAATTTGTTTTGAATGTCCAAATCAAAGCATCATCAAGGCTATGCTTTCTTACTGAAGACTGGCTGCTGGTGATCCTTGGCTCCTCTGCCACACAGTAGGGCACAAGGTGGTGTTTGGAATTCTCTTCCTGCCCTTCTGTGTTTCATTGATTTTAGTTTCTTGCTTCCATGGCTTTTTTCCTCCTTTTCTGAATTTCATTCTCTTACAAGGACTCCAGTAAAAGCATTAATATCCATCCTAATTGAGGTGAGTCACACCTTGACTGAAGTAGCTGCATCTCAAGATCCTACTTACAATGAGTTTATACCCACAAGAATGGATTAAATTCAAGAACATGTTTTTCTGGGGTACATATAGTATCAGACCATCACACTCTGCCCTATGGACCCCAAAAAGACATGTTCTTTCTCCATGCAAAATATATTCATTCAGTAACAATGTCCCAAAAGCATTAAGTCATTTCAGAAACACTTCTTAGAACAAAAGTCTCATCAAAATTTATATGGGAATCCCCATATAAATACATTTTCTATGTAATTCTTTTGTAATCTAAAACTTTAAAAAAATAAAATCTATTATGTGAAAAAAATTGGATATGGGTGTGGTCTGTTCTGAAGCACAATTCCCCTCTGTCTGTGGACTTGTGAAACCTGACATAAAAGATATCTACTTCCAATATATAAAGGGCAGACAGGCATAAAA
>JAKSZT010017825.1:357555-381243 GCA_026826555.1 Tolypeutes matacus | reverse complement strand
CCCAATAGCAGCTCTGATCTTTCATGGATGAAACATTTACAGCTTTCGTATTTCCTAGAGAATAAAGAATACATAGATGAGACACATTTGATTAAACAGCTTGCCAAAGGTCAGGCTGCCCAAGGTTGTTTATCAACAAAATATGAGCAATTACATTTGCCTTGCAATGTCACTGTGAACTTTAAATGAAATAACATAGATAAAAGTATCTTCCACTTTGCTTGAACAAAAAAGGCACTCAATAATGGTGGTGCAAAAGTTGTTGTAATTGAATCAAAATTTGGTTCATAGGAAGAAATATGAAATATGCTATTTAATGACTAACATAGTAAATTTCTCAAAAATTTAAAAGCTCTATTTCTAGTTTTACATTTGAGAGTTGAAATGGACTTTGTATTACTGCTAAATTATAATTCACAGAAATGTGTTTAAGTGCTGTACACTTATAAATATTGTAAATAGAAATGCATAAATATAGTATATGCCAGTATATAGGATTCTAATTTATCTGACACCTTGTTTCTGTTCTATTCTTTAGAATATGATGGTTTCTTACTTTGAATTGAATGGATAAATAGTAATATTTATCAATATTACTATTATTCTATTTCCATTTCTTATGAGCCTGCTTACAAGCCAAAATTAATACCCCAAATACTTTTCTCATCAAGACACGAGAGTCTCTCTCCCATCATAATGAAAGTTTCTTTCCAAAGGCTTCCCTTATCAATGAAAAGTAATGGTAGTTCATACTACTTCTAAAATCTCTTGCTAACTAACATTTCCTTGCTTTTATTTAAATGATGCATCTAAATTTGTAAATTTTTAAATAAAATAATAATAACAGGGGATTAATTATTTATAAAAAGTTTTCTTCATGTGAAAAAAAAAATCTCCCATAGGGCATCTCCAACACCAAGTTCCTCTCATGCATTTAGAATGTGAGTGACACAATTTCAGTTCACACCTATTTTCAAGATTTCAAGAATTTACAAAAAAATATGTGATTCTTAGAGGGAAAATAGTGTTCATGTGTTTTCATGACACAATGTCTTGCATATTTACATTAATTTATTTATATAAGATATATACTATGACATATCACTCATTGGGTGGGTCTGCTGAAGGGCAATTCCCACAGTGACAAGACAGAGCTGGAGAGTTGCTGTGAGTGTTGACGACACGAGAAGAGAAGTAAGAGAGACAGAGATGGAGGGACAGGAGGGGAACATCTGTTACATACAACAAAATACTGCCTTGACTAAGTTCTTATGAGAATCGATGTATTGGGAAAGCAAAAACAGTAATGGGATTACAAGAGGTAAGGTGAGAAAGGGCCCCATGAGATTGGGGCTTGGATCTCGGAGAAAGGAGTACAAACCAGTGGTTGTTCAGGAGGCAAAGCTGGTACTTGCACTGCCATATGCCCAACTGATTCTATTATCTCATTAGTTATTTTAAAGTGACTTTTAAAGCTTTGCAGAGAACACAAATTGTATAAATGGAATTTATTGAGAAATTTTCTAGGCCCTAGTAAATAAAATGTATTCTGTTAATAATAAAAATAAAAAAAATAAAAAAAAAAAAAGCATGGCCCAGCTGCTGCTAGTACCTCTGTGGAGGTGAAGCAAGGCTAGTCCGGGGCGGGTGTAAGACAGTTGAAGGATGGAACCTTTGGTGTGTGACACTGGAATGACACCGATGGGAACTGGAAAGAATGTACCTTTTCCCTTACTCACTGGCAGACATAACAGGGAGCCAGAGGACACGGGTTCTGGGAAATCAAGTTGGAGAGTCACCACCCCAGTATCACAGCAGAATATAAAAGTGCAAATGTGAAGACAAATAATACAACATTGATATTTATTAACTTGATTTCTGTTATGCCAACCCATGCCCATTCTGCTTCCCTCCAAATGCCAAGGACAGGGCATCTCACCTGTACAATGCTAAACCCCTCCACCTGGCCTTCACAGGTTTGAGGAAATTTGTTTCCAGGGCACTCCTTCTCCAGTGTCTTCAGTGGCTCCATTCTCACTAGATCTTTCACTTCTACCTCAGCTCTTGCACACATTACTAACCGTTATGAAAGAAACTCATGAATTCACTCTTCCTCTTCCTTCCTGCTGCTCTCCTGTTTCCTCAATCCTTCCTTTCTTTCTTAAATATTGATTGATGCCTTCTCTACTATTTTCTTCTTTTCTCAGCCTTCTTGTGTCAGGACCATCATACCCTCAAAGGTGTAACAGAGAACAAATACCAGAGAACAAATTCTTTATTTTCCTCCATCTTCTTTCCTTAGGGGTACTTAGAAATTGCAGAGTGGGGTCACCATTCTCTAGAAGTGATACCACCCCATGATTATAAGACCACAAGGTGGTGATGGAAAGCCTTTCTCACCTCTCTTCTGCCCCGATGTAGTGCATCCCTGGCATGATGTCCTACACCTACATAATTAAAACTTGACTCAAACAGTGCTGTTCTTCCTTGAAGATTCTAGAAAAATATGCCCTTTATGTTAATTGAATATTTTAATATACCGTGTGCTATCCAGGACCCGTGTATGGAAAAAAAACTTAAGATTTATTAAAATCAAGTTCCTATTCTCTGTTAAATACTCATGACATTGAACAGAGGATGATGGAAATGCTTAAGTGAGGTTTTATTCTACTTGCCAAAACAACCATTACTGAGTTTCTAACTCAAATGTTTGTCCCTCTACAAAGTCTCCTCTGAGTCCCTCAATCAGAACACCCTCCCTCTGATAGGGCGCAAGCAAGGTGGTCTGACAGTGAGTGTACACCCCTCATAGCCTGTGAATTTACTTTTAATAATAAAATATGCAACTAATATGTGCTGAGGGTTTTCCTGTTTGCCAGGCTCCCTAGTGCTTTACATGGATTATCTCATATAGTCACTGAACAAGCCTATGAAGTGGCTACTGTTATTCATCCTTGCATAACAAATAAATAGTTATATAAATAAATATTAAACACCCATCCTGAGGAGTCCTGCTACATTCTCAAATAGAGTGGCAAGAATCTCTAGAGTATATAAGCAGTGCCTAATAAAAAGAAAACAGACGAATATGCCAAACCTAAGACATTAATTCTTGTATTTAGGAACATTATTCTAGTAAAATTGAAACTTAACTTAATCATAACCATTGCCTAAGTGTTGCCTCCTGAAAACCTCTTTGTTACTCAAATGTGACCTCTTTCTAAGCCAAACTCAGTAAATAAATGCATTATCTTCCCTCCAGTGTAGGACATGCCAAGGATGAGCCTCCCTGGCACCAAGGAATTAATACCAAACAGCAACCAATGATCCATTTGGAAAAAGATCTTGACCAAAAGTGTGGGGGTTGGGGTGGGGCTAGTAAATACAAAAGCGTTTATATGGCTAAGAATTTCAAAGTGAGTCAGGAGGGCATCTCAGAGGTTACGCTTATGCATGTCTCAGGCAGATTTCACTAACTGCCACAGTAAAAAAAAACTGAAACAGGGGTGCTTCTGAGGACTCTAGAGACATCAGACACTATAGGCTAGGAACACAACCCCATGAATTCAACACCCCATCAGTGCAGTTACCTTGGAATATATGATAATCTTTTTTCCCAATGTAACAGAATTAGCCTCATTTATCATTCCCCTACATGTGATTCTTCTCTCCCTTTTATTTTCACCTACAATTAGCACTATATCTATTAAATATATGTTCTAGAGACTTAATTCTTCAGTCTGTTCACATGCTGGTTGAACCTTGAATCTCAGACAAGTTGCGGCCAACACCTACCCTCCAGTTCATCAGACTCGCCCAGGACAACTAACATAATGATGAAGATGAACAAACCCCACCCCCAAAACAACAGAGTATCTACAACTCTAAGTAAAATAGTTCTCCCCTCTGACACATATTATCTCTCTCCTCTCTCAATCTGAAGCAGAGCAGGAATCACCATCTCCAAATCCTCAAGATTGAGGAATGATTAAACATAACTGGGGAATACAACTATGGAACAAAATAGAATTATTATTATTGTTGTAATGGAAGAACTTGTAACATTGATATAAAGGTAGTGGTTACCAGAGGCTCTGTGGAGAAGAGGAGGAAAGAATAGGTGAACATAGGGCACTTTTAGGGCATTGGAATTGTTCTGCATGTTATTTTAATGACAGATATGGGCCACTTATACACTTTTTCAAATCCTATAAAACTGTATATTCAAAAGTGTAAACCATAGTATAAACTATAGACCGTGGTTAGTAGGAATGCTTTGCTATTTTATCATCAAGTGTAACAAATGTACCACAATGATGTAAAATGTTATTAATACGGGAAAATGTGGGAGGGGAAGAGGGTAGGGTATATGGGAATCTCCTATACTTTCAATATAACTTTTATGAAATCTACAACTTCTCTATAAATAAGGTTTTTTAATGGAAAAGAAAGAATTCACCAGTACAATGGCCTGCAGAGCTGTCAGAACCAATGTGAGTACAGTAGGAAGAATAAGCAAAATAATTTACTTTAGGAAATATATTTACAGTAACAAAATGTATTAGTCAGCCAAAGGGGTACTGATTCAAAGTACCAGAAATCTGTTGGTTTTTATAAAGGGTATTTATTGGGGGTAAAGCTTACAGTTAAAAGGCCCTAAAGAGTCCAACTCTGGGTTACTTATTTACCAAACTCTTTCCATGTGTTGAAGGAAGATGGTGAGTGACATCTGTGAGGGTTCAGCCTTCCTCTTTCCTTTTAAGGCTCCATGAGTCCAGCTTCTTCCTATCTCAGTTGTAGGCTGGCATAGGGCTCGTCTCTCTTCCCAGGGCTTGTTTCTTTCTGAGTTAGGCTCTTCACAAG
This sequence comes from Tolypeutes matacus, assembly GCA_026826555.1. Classification (NCBI taxonomy): domain Eukaryota; kingdom Metazoa; phylum Chordata; class Mammalia; order Cingulata; family Chlamyphoridae; genus Tolypeutes; species Tolypeutes matacus. The sequence goes on along the minus strand of JAKSZT010017825.1, from coordinate 376,380 downwards.
GTTAGCTGTAAACTGTCACGTGAATGGCTCATCTCTCTTCCCGGGTCCTCTGCCATGTCTATGGAGCTGTCTCTCTTCCTCTGTGTATCTTCTCTGTGTATCTCCTTCTATGTCTCCTTGATGAGTATCTGTTTAAATAGCCCAAAAAGGGGGCTGGGACTCAAACTGAGTTGCCCCAATGACATGGTTGAATCAAAGCCCTAATCTTAACATAATTTAATCAAAAGGCATCTCAGCTGAATCTAATACTGCCAAAGGGTATCATGGCCAGAGGAACAGACCAGTTTACAAATATAATCAATATTTCTTTTTGGAATTCATAATTAGTATCAAACTGCCACCCATAATAATAAGTAGATACAATATTTACTGAATAATTAAAAATTCATATCTAAACTATGAACATTATTCACTAAAATAAATTATACAATATTTGCTACATAGTACCACATATACTGATATAATGTATACAATGTACAATGTATATATTGAAATAAGCTATTCTTGTGTATCATTTATAGCAATATATAACAATGGTATCTATTAAAGTCTTTCCATCCTATATGAAATAAATTCAAAGTAGTTACAGTAATGATTAATTCTATGTCAATCATGAATAATTTATAAATCTAAGATTAGAACTATTTTAATAATCTTTCATCAATTGTAACAAAGGTAACTTCTGTTAAATAAATAGTACAATTATTTTTTAAAGTGCTATCATCAATTGTAACAAATGCAAGGTGTTGTGCTGGTGTGGTGTGCAAGAATCCTGTATTTTATGCATGATTGTTCTGTAAACTCACAATTTCTCCAATAAAAAAGAAGCTATCTTTATAATAAGAAATCTTAATTTGTTATTGAGTTTGAAGAATGGTAGAGTAAGTAGTTTTACAGTTCGCTTCCTGAACCAGAAAAAAATTGAACTGAAAAAAGAGATTGACATGGTAACTTTGCAACCAGATTGGGCATTTAAGGTAACCATGGGAGCGCAGAACAAAGGGAGAGGCTGCCAAGATTTCAGCTTTTGTAAGTGAAGATGTGCTAGAAGCAGCAACCAGCTCCATTTTTCAGCCCCACTCACTGGCCAAGGCACAAAGGGGAACAAAGAAGCAAAATATATAATCTCTAACCTCCACGCATTCACAATTAACTGAGGCATTATTACATGAACTCTGTGTATCATGAATGGAATGATCAGAGACATAACTTTAACGATGGTAAGTATTGATTTTATTCAGGTGGAGGCCCTGTCATGTTCTCAGGGGACATATGGATGAAGCATCATTTTGAGGGTACTGCCTGGTTCCCCAAACCTCTCAATGAACCCTATTTTGCTATTGATGAAGTACATCTGGAAAGGAGTTATTTTTGATGCTATGTAGCTAAGTTTTTGGGTCAGATTTGTATTATGCCAGTATTTTTTATAATTGATAAGGCCAGGTTTTGAGAAACAAGGTGGTTAAAAATGAACTAAAATTCTTATTCATCTGTAGGCTCCAAAACAATTAGGTGTCGAGCTAATGCAAACAGAAGGTCCAAAGAAAGACTATAGTGTCTCTCTAAACTTTCTAGAACATTTAGGCAAACTCTTTTGATACTGCCATTGCATAAGTACCTACTATGGCCCAGAAAATCATGCAAAGGTTCATGCCTGCACACATTTCCCAAATGTATACCACTGTTAAATAGACTCCTTGAATTTGGGCATAAACATATGTACTTTAATTTATTTACGAAAGAGCAGATGTCAAAGAACTTTAGTTATCTTATAATAACAATAACAATAATAGGTCTAAATTACACTCTTTCTCTTAACTCCAGTACAGCAGTCAGCAGAATGCAGCATTTTTTTTTTTTTAACATTCTCTTTTCCAATTCTTCTACTTACCCCTGGCTGAACCAAACAATGATGTCTTCCTTTCTGGCTTTAGGAGTAAAGATTTCATCACCAAACTTGTGGCTGATTTTATGGTCAAGTTCCCACTGGATTCATTAATAATCAATGTTTTACTTTTTGAAAAATAAATGAAGGGTTTGACCTGCTTTACTCTGAAAAGAGGTAGATATTAAGTTTCTTGTTGTAGTGGAGGTTGGCTTCAGAGTGGAAAAATAAGTTTTTAGCTCAATGATTACACTTATCAGGAGATAGAAGGCGGAGAGAAACATTGGAGGGTCTTAGTTTTTCCTTACCAGCTCACTCATTTCTTGTAGAACATTTAACCATCTTACTATAAGGAGCTAAGAACAATTACTTTCCATCTCCTACTTTGCTGACACAAAATTTTATTGCTTAGAGTGAATCTGAATGATCAGAGACAAGCCTAAACATTAACTTCTCCAACCACCTAATAGGATGAATTTTGTCACGTGTGTTTATGTATAAGGCAGAACTAGTAATTGGGAGTTGTATTCAAATTCCACCTTCTAGCTCTTCCTTCTAGTCCGTGTTTTCCCTGCTACCCTACACTTCTCATTAGGTTTTCAACTTAAATACAATTTCTTAGGCACACACATGTACAACATATTATACTAGATGATTCACCTGACAAGTATTCTTGAGGAAGAGAAGAAAATTTATTCACAGAATACTAACTTCTCTACTAAGAGTCTTATCTGCTTTATCTCATGAGTTTTCTAAGTTTTTTTTTAATGAGATACTGGGGGCCAGGAATTGAACCCAGGATCTTGTATGTGGGAAGCCAGCACTCAACCACTAAGCCACATCAGCTCCCCTAACTTGTATTTTGTTTTGCTTGTTTTTTTTTTTTTTTTTTTTTTTTTTTATTTAGGAGGCACTGGGAACCAAACCTGGGACCTCCCATGCAGGAAGCAGGTGCTCAACCACTTGAGTCACATCTGCTCCCCAAGTTTCCTAAGTTTTTGAGCATGGAAATTGCTTTAGTTTTCTGGGCTGCTGAAGAAAGTACCATGAAATGAGTGGGGATAAACAATGCGTATTTATTTGCTCATGGTTTGCAGGATAAAATAAAGTTCTACTGAAGGCATCATTAAGGTGATATATTCTTCCCAGATTGTGGCATTCTGGGACTGGTGGTTGTTGATCTTTGTTCCTTAGCTCCTCTGTCACATGGCAATGCACATGGCCACCTCTCTTGGCCTCTCTGTTCTCTTCTGGGTTCCACTGAATCTCTGCTTCTGGCTGCTTCCTATGGGTTTCTCTCTTTCTCTCTGAATTTTATTCCACTTACAAAGGACTCCAGTAATAGGATTAAGACCCAATCTGTTTGAGCTGGGCCATGCCTTAACTGAAGTAACCTCATCAAAACATCCTATTTACAATGTGCTTACTCTCAAAGTAATGGATTAGATTTAAGTACATGTTTTCCTGGGGTACATACAGATTCAAACCACCACAGTAACATGGAATGAAGTATAAAAGGAAGTCATATTTAGGATCTGGTGAGTGAGCTTAAGGTTGAAGAAAACATGCGTGAGAACCAAGAAAAGATGAACTCCTTTATTTGACTTTTTTTTGCAAGCATAGGAATGGGAATGGAGAGGCTGAAAATGCAGATAGGTTCCACTGAGTCATATCACATGCTCCTTTGATTCATACATTGAAGAGCTTTTGATTATCTCATGTTAAAACTATTAATATGCTTTATTTCCTAATTTGTGTCTCTACTGCTCTAACATTTTTTAAAAAGATTTATTTTAGTTATTTATTTCTCCCCACTGCTTTTTGTTGTTTTGTGCTTGCTGTCTGCTCTCTGTGTGTTCTTCTGTGTCTGCTTGTCTTCTCTTTAGGTGGCACCAGGAAACGATCCTGGGACCTTCAGAAGTGGGAGAGAGGCGCTCAATCTCTTGCACCACCTCAGCTCCCTGGTCTGCTGCATCACTTATTGTCTCCCCTCTGTGTCTCTTTTTGTTGTGTCATCTTGCTCTAAAAACTCTCCTGCACAGGCCTGCACTCCTGCATGGACCAGCACTCTGCGTGGGCCAGCTCTCACCTTGGACCAGCTTGCCTTTTACCAGGAGGCCCTGGGAATTGAACCCTGGACCTCCTATATGGTAGACAAGAGCCCAATTGCTTGAACCACATCCATTTTCCTACCCTAACATTTTGAGACCATGCAGATGTGCCTTCACTTCTATCTGCCTTCATACTTCTCAATGCCTTCATGCTGGGGACGTCAGGAACACAGCAAATGGCCATCTCCAGCATCTCCTTTACCTTTGTCTTCTTTTCTATTGTTTATAGATGTTTTCAATATGTTTCTGTTTCACAGCCCAAGAAGGACCTTAGTACTAATGGAATGGCATGACCACAATTTGAATGCAAAACAGGGAACAAACAGCCCTAGCTCCTTATAAGAGTGGAGACTCTCCACAAATGGTGCTTGATACATCATTTTTGCTCATTAGCAGAGCTCCCTCCCCCTGAGGTAACATAACCATGCTTGGGCTGTACAGGCATATCTCTTCTCTGCCACAAAGTGTGGTGGGTGGAGAACCTTACCTGAGCAGTTGGTATCCCCAGGAGACTGGCCATGATAAGGCCTCTTCCTCTGCACTTTTGGACCCTTTGTGCTGTGTAAAAAATAAAGAGGTCATTTGTTGAAAGTTTCTTCTGTGCCTGAGACTTTGTTTCAATGAAGCACCATATAAGAACTCACTCCACACTCCAACATAGACAACATGAGCCAAACATTGACCCTGCTCTTCAAAGATGCTATCAATAAATTCACATGGGAGCATTCCTAAGAAACACAATTAATATGAAATTACTCTTGTGAATTTTAATTAAAAAAATTTTAGAACTGTTTCAGGTTTACAGAAATTTTTGCAGAAAGTACCAGACAATTCATTGAACTTATCTTCCCACCTGTCACACAATTTCTCCTATTAAAAAGATATTACTTTAATGTGATATATCTGTTAAAATTGATGTACTGATATGTTATTATTAACTCAGGTCCATGTTTTACATTAACATTTTCTGTTCTTGTTGCACAGTTCTATTGTTTTTAAGAAATGTCTAATTGTCATGTATCCACCGTTACCATATCTCACAGGATATTTTCACTTCCCTAAATTTACCTTTTGCTCCATGAAATCATTTTGTTAGCAAATACTTAAAATCAAATGAGACCTAGATGAAATATTGAACATCAGCTGAGTAACAGAGACCATTAAATGTCCTTTTCATTCATTCTATTTCTATTTTCTTTCCATTGAGCAAAGGTATTTCTTGTGATTCTGCCATTTTCTCCCAAGTGGCTTATATTTGGGTCATCAAATGCCTCTTTGACCCTAGAACACTGACAGTTGAATGTTTATCCAGCACAGAGGAAACCAGAAAATCCTCAGAAAAATCTCACCAACCCTAAGAGAAATGATCAAAATGTAGATGCAGATTTCTTAACAATAAATCATATATGAGCACTAGAGTGTAAATCCCACTGCCAACAAATCCCACATGTGTTCAGATCTACCAATTATTCAGCAGAAGCAGAAAATCAATCACAGAAATTTGGGGGATTTCAAGCTTTTGAATATGAAATAAAGAAAACAAGGTAAAGAAAAAGGAAAATGTGGGAGAAACGATCCATGCAAGGCAACTTTTAAAAACTTCCAAATAGCTGTAATATACATTATCAAAAGATAACATGGTCTTGAATTCCTGAATATCAACAGGGTAATAGAAACCAGTGTAAGTTCCTTTTTAATCATTTAATGGGATGATTTCTTCCCATTGACAAAAGTATTTTGAGTGACTTCATGCACTTTTTATATCATTGTTGTTATCATAAATCACTGAAGACCAGTAGTGGTGGCCCTCATTTTTTGTGTCCTTGGCACACACATGCTGGTCTATTGTTCTAGAAACCTTTGATTTCTTCCAGTATTTCTACCGTTTGTATTTCCCTGCTTCTTAAATGTATGAAAATGCTAGAGTAAAAATTGCAGCATGAAATGATATAGAGTCAGGTTTGTAAGTGGATATTTATCGAGAACTTCTACATCCAGGGAATTTCTTAGTAACTCAAGGGAAATATCACTCATTTTCATAAAGTAAGGAAATTTCTTTTTATTGTCTTACAGTGTTTGCCTGAAGTGACTATGAAATAAAAAGTGGCTATGAGATAAAACCTGGTTTCATGCTACATCTGATGAATATGAGATTCAGATACTAATTGTGAAAAATGATCTATTGCAATAAACATAATTTTAAATCTGTGAATTTTACTCATTAAAGTTTTTTATTGTTTAAATAGTCTTAATGATTACCATTGACTAAGAAATGTGGTATGAGGTAATTAAAAAGTAACAGGTTGAAATGAAGTATAGGGATAGGGTTGAAGCTGCTGTGACCTCAGCATGTAAAATGGGTTGCTAAGAAAAAACATCTCAACAGCAAGCATCCAAAATAATAAGGTATATACACATATACACATGTATATTTTTCAAGATTATTTTCAATCTACAAGTTTTCCGTTAACTACCATGTCTTAGATCAAGTCTATAACAGTGGAATTAGTTTAGTACTTCAAATATGTAGACTGTATGATACATATTTGTCAATGTTTTCCCACTCATGGGGAAAAGATTTATATTTTGAGCTATTTCTCTAATGTGTAATGGAAACTTTTGCCCTTTTCCAGTGCATATAGCAATCCCCAGAGATGGTATTTGTTGTCATGCTTATTATTTATTTAATTTTGTAGAGGCCCGGCCAGCTCCCATTCTCCTTCCCCTAGATGGTGTGAAGTAGGAAAATGTGGGGAGTAGGTGGGCACTGCCAGTGTTCCCAGAGTGTCATAGGATTCCATGGGGCATGGAGGATGGGGATCTTGGGTGCCTTCTGCACCCAAATTGGATCTCTCTTTTAATAAACATTGTTGGGGAAGGAGGCAGTTTAAAGTTAAAGAATAATAAAGGCTGGAGTGGCTGGTGTACAGAAGATCCTGTATACTGGTAGCTCCTAGAAATGAAATTTGATTGTAGAAATTTTTTGCCCATATTTGCTGGTCTACCCCCAAAATTGTAAATCTGTGAATGCAAATAAAGCTTGCACTCCCTTTTAGCGAGCATCAAAAAGCTTAGCCAAAGGGAAGACAATTTGATTAAGTGTGAAGGGAAAAATTTCATATTGATAGCTAAATGAGTAACTCTGATATTAGTTAACTAAATTAGCTAATTCAAAAATAGAACATAAAGAAAAAATAATTAGAAATATAGGGGAACTTTGTATTGATCATTTCCTACTTTATAAATCATATAACCTCTCTAGGATCAGAAAGAAATTTCATTTCGCAGAATCTTTAAAGAATTACTGAGAATTGGAATGAAGGACCTACTGTAGTTGATAATTATATGCAATACACCTAATATTTAGTTCATTAGAAAATGATTATTGCACAAATGTCATATGAGTGCTGTCTGAAATTTTTGAAATAACAATTTAAGTGTGTTAAGGTCTTTGTTTATTAACACATCACAATTTCAGGAATGGGGCCATTGCATAAGAAAATTAATCAAAATTGGTTTATTGCAGCAATAATAAATCAGAAATACATGAGCTCTACAGCTTGAGCCAGACACTATTTGGGTGATATTAATAGTTATATATGTAATCTTGGTTCACTCAATTAATTCACTTGGGACTCAGGATTCAGAAGTCTTTCTGCATGGTGCTGTAAGAAGTATAAAGAAACCCAGAGGAAGTTTTGTGAATGACATTGCAATGACAGATATAGGCTATTATATATCTTCCCACAACTTGCAGAATAGTGTGGGAGAGAGTGTAAACTACAATGTGAACTATGGTCCATGTTCAGTGGCAATGCCCTGAGATGCGTTTTCAATTGCAATGAATGTGCCACACTAATGAAGGATGTTGTTTATGTGGGACAGTGTGGCAGGTGTAGGAACGGGATATATGAAAATCCCTATATTTTTTGTGTAACATTTATGTAATCCAAGTATCATTTAAAAAATAAAAAAATATATTAAAAAAAAAAAAAGAAACTCAGAGGTTGCTTACCAACTCACACACAAAGATAATTAGAGAGAGAAAAATATTAGGTGTCCTTGACTGGGCTTGCTCTTTGAGGTATTTGGCATATGATCAAACAATCCAGAAGACTGATTATGAATGAAAGCCGTTCAGGCAGATCAACAGTTCTTATATAAGTATGACATTTAAAGACAACCACTCACCCTAAACGTAAAATTTACAATGCTTTGGATGTATCCAAATTTTTTGGGAACATAACTACAGTCTAAAACCAAAAAAAAATATTTATTTGTCTATAAAATAATGCATATCCTTTAATGAAACCATGTTTCAGTGTGGGTGGGAGAGAAAGTAGGGGAATGACTTCAGGACTAAATATTTCAGACCTGAAATATCTGGGAACTGGATGTCAAAGGAAAGCTGTAATGAAGTAAATTGCTTTATTATTGGAAGTAAATGTGAAAGCATATTTTTTTCTTTCCAAAATCTTCAAAGAATAAAAAGTAACAAAAGGTTTGCAGAAATTGACCATTTATTTTAAATTTGCTTCTTTCCTCTCTGTAAGACATTCAAAGATGGAGGATATTGAAGTTCTTCTTGACTTGTGAGCTTGAGAGAGTTTGGAGTCTCCCTGAGCTATCTGAGACTCCATTTCTCTAATAGTCCTAATGAAAAAGAAGAGAATGAGGATGCAGAAGGAATAACAATTATATCCAAAACTAACAGCTATCAGAAATAAAAAATATTTTACCTGGAATACTGTGATTATGTTGATAGGTATCTTTAAACAGATATTTATACCAAAAATGTATAGGTTGAGGATGAGTCTGACAGAAAAATATTGGTGGAGGGCCTCCCAGGCAGAGGGCTTCTCAAGGAGTGGCAGACTGTGTTTAGAAAATTGCAAGTATTTAGTATTGTTGCCCCATAAACTCACGATGGGAAATGCCTGGGCTCAGGTACCACTGATTTTTTAATATCGTGCACAAGTTTTAGATTTTAACTCTTGGGCAAGGGGAGCTCTATTAAAATTTTCTTAACAGATTAGTGATAGTTTTGCCACAAGAGATAATACATTCCTTCAGCAGTAGGCATGGTGGTCTAGAGGTGAAGAGAAGAAAGGAGAGATGGATAATATTTTAGCCATGTAAATGCAAGAGGTAGTTGATCTAGTGACAATATAATACTGTGATTTCATTGGTAGATATGAATTGTGGTTAATAATACAAATACAAGGATGTTCCTCTATTACAAGGGGTTAAGAATATGGTCATACATCAGAAAAATACAGTTAATGTAACTTATAGATTAGAGTTAACAATAATATTGTAATATTTTTGTAGAAAAGGCAAAGAAGTTATAATATTAATACTAAAGGTTAAAAAAGGAGTATAGGATTTAGTGTTATGAGATATGAATATGATCAAGCATTTCTTTTTCATTTTATTCATTAACAAGGAGACCTTGGTCATGTCATTGAGCTTATCTGTCCTCATTTGTTTATCTTTCAGAACACTGGAGAAACAAATGAGTTTATTTTTAAAATTTAATAAGATAAATGTGCCTGGAAAGGTTTTTTTAAAGAATGATTCTATAATTTGTTGAACTGCTTTTGTCTGTTTTTTTTTTTTTTTTTTTTTTTTTTGAAGCTGAAATAAAGTTTTGATTTTTTAAAAATAGTTGAGCCTTAATTAGAGCAATGTTGATGGGAGAGAAGAGCATTAGATCAATGATAGAATCTTAGGAAGTATAGGTGACTCAGCAAAAAGAATGTGTACTTCAGGGCACAAGGTGAAAAGGGAAAACTTGGCTTTGATCCAGAGTTTATGTCTTGACCACTGAGAGTAGATATTAGGCCCGCTCACCCTCTTGACTTCTAAGAACAGTATCATCTTTTGGGGTGAATATGTTAAGCCTCACAGTTAACTTGACAATTCATAATGCCTTTAGTATATTCAAATAGAGTCCAACCATGGCAGAACTGCTTTCTCTGCTCAATCAAGTTGGAATACAAGGTGACAACTGATCTATACTCTCTTTTGTAGCTTGGGATTCTCTTTCAAGTCCATGTGGTTGTTGACAGAATTCATATCCCAAAAATTGTAGGACCAAAGCCCCATCTTTTGCTGAATGTTGGCAAGGGATTACTCTCACTGGCTGCCCACAGTTCCTTGTCATCTGGCCCACCCCATAGCCCTCTCACACCTCGACTCTCCAGACTCATAATAATTCTCAAATGCTAACATAGAGTCTTATATAAGGAAATGTAATCAGCAAAGTGACTTTCCCACCACAAAAGGACACATTAAAAAAATATAAAAAGAATGTCTATCCCATCATAGTCACAGGCTTCATGCACATTAAACTGTAGGAGATAATACTAGATACAAAAACCAGGTAGTGGGACTCATAGGAGACCTCTTGGTATCTTTCCTACCACGTCATGACAATGGAGTGCATACTCCAAGTTCTTGTTATTTATTAAGAATGGGAGTGACAACAATTCAATTGCATGATTCTCTTTAAGAGTTTCAAGAAAATCGGGTTAGATGGTAAGTTTCACTGGTCCACTTGGCTAAGCTGTAATACAAGTTATGCAATCAGACACAAATCTACATGCTTCCATGAAAGTATATGGTAAATGTGATTAACATCTGCAATTAGTTGACTTTAAGTAAAAGAGAGTAGACGTATAATATAGGTGGGTCTCATCCAGTCAGTTAAAAGCTTTGAGAGTAAAACTGGTTTTCCTGAGTAAGATGAAATTCTACCTGATGACTTCAATGTTGGCTCCTAATAAGAGTTTCCAGTCTGCTGGTCTACCCTATGAATTTTAAACTTCCCAGCCTCTACAGTTGTTTAAGCCAAATCCATGAAAAAAAAATCTATTTAAATATTCCTTTATCCAAAGACTGGTATGTTGGATAAAGCATTTTTTTTTTTTTTTTTACCAAGGGGAAAATAAATTAAATATTTAAGTATATATATTTATACATAAATATATTATGGCAAAAATTCATAGGCTCAGACTATAAACAATTATTTCCTCAGATACAGAGCAGGGGTGGGCAGATGTCATAAGTGTTGAAAAGAGCATTATAGGAGCAACAGAGACATGGGTGAAGAGGACAGAGGAGAAAATGTGTAAGGTATGTGAAAATATATTGCTTTGATTCTGTAACTTCTCATGAGACATGAAAATTCAAATAAAGAGGGAAAATGAGTAACAATTTCTTGGAAAAATTTTTAATAATATTGGCCACATTGGTTGGCCAAGAATTAATATCTTGATAAGTAAAAGAAAACTAAAGAGGAAAATGGACAATACTGGAAATTCATAGCAGAGGAAATAAAAATGGCCAAAAAGTATATGAAAATGTGCTTTGTCTCTTTATTAGTGGTCAGTGTCAGAAAATAAAACAAAATTAAATATCACTAATCACTTACTAGCTTACACTGCTGCTGGAAATGTGAGTATTATACATTTCTAGAAAGCAAATAGAAATATTTATTAAAATTTAGAACAAATATTTCCTTTTACCCTGTAATACCACCCTTGGCAATCTGTTCATTAGAATTAAAAGTATTTATATGTAAGAAATAAAGTCCAGGATATTACAGAAGTCCTGTTTAGAGAAGAAAATGAAGAAAAAAGGCTTGATTGATTGACAGACATACTTTTGAATAAAAAAATAATGCATCATTATTTTGGAATGTTCAGTGTATATTCAATAGAGCAGCAGATTATACCAGAGGATATTTAAAAGAGCAATGAATATGAAATACAATTAAGTGTGAAAAACAAGATTCAGAAAAATGTGTATTGTGTGATCAAATTTTATAAAAGACAAAAACAAATTTAATTCTCATTTATTTGTAAATTAGTTTGTAGAACCATGGAGTAAGTTATAGAAACGTATAAACAGAGCTATTTACTTCAGGGCCCTGGGACTGATGGGAATTGAAGAATCAATGTTAATTTTTTAGCTATAAGTGTTAGGTATCACTTATAATGGGCTTTATAATTAGTGTTATTATTTTATTACTTTCCTAAATTATAAAGAAACTATAAAGAAGTGAAATAAAGATTTACACTGCCATCATTAACATATAACTGTGAAATAACTTAAAGTAGTGAGATTGCAGTTTTCATTATTTAAAAAAAAAGGCCACTGACCAAATACCAAATAAATGACAAAGTTAAAATAACCTCAGCAGTGTCTATAGCTTTTATAAGATTTTTCAAACCTTTTTTCCCATGTTACCATGCGTTAATTAAAGTTTTAGATGTTTATTTACTAATAGATCATTAAAAAACTTGAGGTTATCAAATATAGCTATATAGACTGGATATATGAAAATTTTTACAAGACTGAAACATTTTGAACTATTAACATGAGATTATTACAACTCTGATAGATTTTTGGTTTATACTCTTGAGATTTTAATGAATGGGACAGATGTTCTGGATTTACATGAATAGTTCTGGATTCTGTCATTTTCTCCCAAGTGGCTTAAATCCTCTGAAAAATCTCACCAATGCAAGAGAAATGACCAAAACCTAATGACTTGCAGATTCCCCAACAATAAAGCCCACCTGCACCCCCGATTGTAAATTCCACTGCTAACAAATTCCACATGTGTTCAAACTTTCCAAAAGTTTTTCAACAGAAGCAGAAAATAAAAACTCACAGAAATTTGGGTAATTCAAGCTTTCTAATATGAAATAAAGAAAGCAAGGCAATAAAAATGAAAAAATTGGAAGAAACAATTCATGCAAGGAAATTTTTTAATCCACAAAAAAGCTATAATTTACATTATCAGAGCTGAGATGATCTTGAATTCCTGAAACAAGAACAGTGTGCCATAAATAATAACTATGTGTACAATAAAAATGATCTTTTGGGAATTCAAAATTATCACACAGAAATGAAATCTACTAGATCCCAAAGAGATCTCATGAAATTTACCTCCCAGTGTACCTGAAGTGCCTCCTAAACCAATGTGATAAATTAATTCATTAAAAGAAAATCATGGGATAGGGGAAGCTGTTGTTCTCACCCTAAATAGAGTGAAGTGATTCCTCAGGGCAAGGGTGGGAAGTTCCCATATGTGTCCATTGTACCCAGAAGCAAGCACACACAGCCCTTCCTGGAAAAGTCAAAGATTCCAGGAGGATATGTGGCTAGGTAAGAAATGTCTGGTGATTGAATCAACTCTTAGAACTGAGCTGTGTCTCAAGCAACTTTTATTGAAGCAAAGTGTGTATGTTCTAGAAAATGTGCTGGCAGTCCCCAAAAGTCACTTTAATGATGAGCAAGACACTGATGAAAAACATTTATATGTAAAATAGGGATAATAGTAATTACTAACTCATAAAGTTATAGTGTGGTATGAATGAGTTGTATGTGTTAAGCAATTCAAACAATATGTAGAAATAGTTAGAGTGACAAGGATAATAGCTATTATGATGATGTTACAGCTGTTGATTAGTGGTAGGTGTACAGACTCTGGAATTAGACTTCCTGGAATTCTGCCTCCACCACTTGTTGTGTTACTTTGGGAAATTTAAGGAAACTCTCTGTTTTCATATTTAAAATGGCTGTGGTGTTGATATCTATCCCATAAGTTAATTGTAAGAACTGAATTAGATGAGACAATGTAGGATACCATTTCTTGCCTTCCTGCTAACCTACTGAGAGAGTTACAGTATGAATAGAACAACAAATGAAGCAAACATGGATCCCTAAGTCACATCCGCCTTTCTAAATACATCCTGGAGTGGTTCTCCAATTTTAAGATCCATATGAGTAGAATGCGTTCACCTGGATAATTCAGGGTACTCTGCATATTTTAAAGTCTGAACTTAATCACATCTACAAAATCTCTTTTGCCAGGTAAGGTGACAAATTCCCAGTTTCCATGGATGAGGACACAGACATATTTGGGGACCATTATTTTATCTATACATGGGGATTCCCTGATCCAGATGAACCAATCATATCCTTTTTCCTGAGAATCTGAATTTGGGAGCTGATAGATACTCTCACTGAAATGTTATATAAAACTAGAATTGGTTACAGAGAGAGAGAGAGAGTGAGAGAGAGAGAGAGAGAGAGAGAGAGACAGATCAGTAGAGGAGAGTCATACCCTATGAACCTTGAAAGTTTTACAGGACTAACTTTGGACAGTCTACATGATTTCCCAGGCCTCTCATATTGGAATGCTGATACCCTTTCCTGGACCCTCCATTATCCTCACATCTAAACTTCTAGAACGGAGAGCAAGGAATGAGAACAGAACAATTGCCAGATGGCATCAAAGAAGGGCACTTGACACACACACAATGTTCCGGGAGTGAGAGAATCTCATGAGTGGTATTAGGTTTCCAGTTTCATGAAGGCCTGGAAAATAAACTGATAATGGTTATAATTGCCTCAACCCACATCTTTCCACATATGGGAGGGGAGTAAAAATGAAAACATGTAAAAGTGGTGTGTGATGTTTTGAAGATGTGTAAATCCCTGAAAAATCGTATTCTTAAAGCCAATCCATTCCTGTGGGTGTAAACCTATTGTAAGTTGGACTTCCTGATTATGTTACTTCAGGTTAGGTGTGGCCCAGGGTCTAACTACAATAAATGGATTATGAGATTGGAGTTTAATGCAATACAGAGAAACCAGAACTCTGAAATCCCTTTATGGGATTGGGGAAGTAGAAATATGAAGCAGAATAAATAGAGTGATTAAAATTTATGTATGTGGAAATATTTAACCTAATGAAATGAAGGTATTTTAACTCAATTTGGCATATTGCAAACAAAATACAGTTTTGAATACTGGTTCAGGCTCCTTTCATAAATGATTCAACTTGGTCTGTGAATAAACTGTGGGTATGGTTCAAAAACCCCAGATCACATATTTAGAATTGAAATTATTCATGCAAACAAAATATTTGGCAATATATCTGCTTCGTGTCTTTGAACAGGGAGGAAATCTATAAGAATTCACCAGTCTCCTGGCCTGCAGAGAAGACAGAAAAATTATGAGCACAGCATGAAAAGCAAGCAATAAAAAAACCTACTTTTGAAATATTTTCCTTTTTATACAATAAATAATGTTTATGTTTATTGTATAATAAATGTATGTATGCAGTTTCACTTAAAAAAATAAATTTCACTTCTAAATTATAAACAAATAATAAAGTATAATATATGTTTATGTTGCAATGTACAATGCAGCCTAAATTACAATGGAAATAGACTTTTCTCATTTATCTTTACTAGAAAATCTGTCATCTTTATCTTTTAAGATTTCTCTCCTTCATTTAAATAAATGCACACTAGTTAGAGTGATAAGTTTATACAACTCTATCATGACAATTTTTAAACATAAATTAGAAATGTTTTCAATCAAGATATTATCTTCGTATTCAGAAACTAGTTATGTGAAAATAAATAAACAAACAAACAAACAAATAAATAAATAAATAACTGATTTAGTTATGTGGTAATGAAAAGATAACAATGATACACCTTAATTCTTGGGACAGCCAGATTTGTGACTGTGGGAAAACTGCTCAGTCAATTTAAGCCTCAGTATTTTCATCTGTAAAATAAGGCCAGAATTCCACTTTGGTAGCATCCCTGTAAGGGTTAAAGATCAAGCCTGGAAAATCCTCAGACTGGCCATAGTGAGCCTGTCACCTCATAGGCACCAACACTCGGGACCTACTGCAAGCAGTATCCATTTGAAAAAGAAATGGTAATGAGTTTCAAAGGAATAAATTTTAATCGAATTGATTTTATCATATTTGCAGGTATGTCAATTCTCTATTAAAAACACTCTTGTGCAAACTTTGGTTACTTGAAAACAAGATTTAAGGACCTTCTCAAACATTGAATATATGTGTTAATCTCTTATTTTGAGGAAAATCTGGGGTTAAGCTACCTGAGCTAGAAATTCAAACACAAGCATAGTTCTCCTGAATTAAATTCTATATGTATTTCACATGGGAGTATGCATTTGAATTTTTACTCTCTACTTTTAACCTGTGCATATTTCGGTTCAAATGTATTTTGGAAGGGGTTGCTATGCATAAATCAGATAATAAAACAGATATGCAAAAACAATATTCCAAATGAACAATGCAAACAAGAACAACGCAGAAGTAGTGGGAGGGGGAGAATCAAAGAAATAAGTAAGGAGGGAAACAGTGAAACAGTAAAGTTTACCTAGGCAAGAGCAAATAATACCTATTATTATAAATTCAGATGCTTTTGGCTTAAGCAAAAAATTCAGCAAGAAGACAGAACGTTTTATGAGAATAGCTTATCTGTCAATGTCAATGAAATAACAATGACACAGGTCTTCATGTACAATCCAGCAGTTGTGGGTCAACAATCTAGTGCACAACAGCATTAGAATGTATCAAGAATAACTATCCTTGAAGAAAAAAATATAAAAATGACCTAGAAAAATACATTCAACTTTATTTCAGTGTCTCATAGTGTCTAATTCTGCTTTGATTTCAATCAATTATTGCTTTACATACTTCTTCATAAATGATGGTTTATATTATTTTCCTAACCAGAACTTGTTCATTTCAATATAGTAGTTGTTTTTACTAGACATGGATCCAAATATGGTAATACAAAGATAAAATCCCTGACTTCAAGATTGGGAGAACTAGTATTATCTTGTGTTTTATGTTCCAGGTAATAAAATGAAAAGCATTTGGGAGCTAAATAAACCCCTTTCCATTGAGGAGGTGGCGGTTGCTCCCCCAAGGTCTATGAAGTTCGTATAAAGAAGAAATATTTTCTTTCTCTATTTAATTTGCATTTATAAAAAACAAAGAATATTAAAAAGTGGAAATAACCAAAAATCCATTAAGAGAAGCTTTTTATTATTATGGTAACCAGTATAATTTAATGACATTGATAATGAAGAAAAGATATAAGTGGATTTGCTGTTAAATTTTTTAAAGTGAACAAGGTAATCTCAGTGAAAATGCGTGGTATAATCCCAAGGAATATAAAAATAATTTATGTGTTGTACATAAATACAGTGCAAAAGGATATATATAAAAATTTCAAAATCAATTAGCAGTTGATGTTAGAATATTTAGGCTTACTGTGGCTAAAACACAATTCCTAATTGTGCAGAGAGTATGTATTATTGTATGTTACGGAAGTCTTACACATTACAGAAACAATTAATTTGCATATTATTCCGGATTGTCTAATGCAGGAAAGGAAAATGAAGTTTGAGTTCTGACTGAATAATCTCAAGGGTAAACTGAATATTTTATTTAGGAAAAGTAGGAACTAGCAAAGTTCTTGAAAAATCTATAGAAGACTTAAGGAATTGCATGCGTTGAGTCTATCTGGGGGGCATACATTTCTTTTTACTGTAATTATTTTCCCTTTCCCCTATAGATGTTGGCAGCAGGGGTTGGTGGCTTAAATAACCACTTGGTTAGAGGGCATATTTTCACACCACTTCCTGTGATCCCAGGTCATGAGAGAGCCGGCATTGTGGAGAGAATTGGTGAGGGGGTCACTGCAGTTAAATCAGGTACAAGATTCACACACAGGGATTGTGTCTCAGTTCAGACACCACTAGGTCATCTAGCCTGGATGAGGAAACTGAGGCAAGTAGAGATGAAAGACCTGCCCAAGGTCCCAGCAGCAACAAATGGCGGAGCCAGAACCAGGCAGGGACATGCTTGTTTCTTCTCCCTGCCTGATATCTTTCCTGTGTCCAGGCATGTCCACAGGCCTGACCTCCTGACCTCCTTCAACAGAGGCTCATGGAGTTCCCACTAGATACCAGGCTCCAGGTTACATCCTGAGGATCCTTCAATAAAGTAGACAGAGTAACTGCCTCTTGGGGTTCACACTCTACTAACTGCCATTTTAGTATTCCTGAGCTTTGTCTACCTTCAGGGCCCAAAATAGAGCTACAAATGGGACAAAGGAAGAAGTATACAAGCCAAGGAACCAAAATTTGTCAATGTCCCAAGTTTCTGATTAGTATATGATAATTGTGATTGGCTGAGTTCACAGGATAGGGCTGTGAAGCTATGTCTAGCAGTGGAGCATGTGCACTGATTCCTCTTCTTATGTGTCCTCCCTTCCTGACCATGGAACAGATGAAACAGACCAGAGGGAGGAGACCTGGCAGAAGAATCCTGCTAGAAGAATATCTGTTTTATTACCTTTAACCATCGCTAAAAATTATTAGGAATTACTTACTAAATTTTTTAGTATTTAATTTATCCTGATTGTATTATATATTAATGTAGATGAATATTTTAGAGGTAATGGGTGACTACAATAGAAAATGAACATGCTATCATTTATATCTTAAGATTATCTATTAAATGTAATGGTCTAAGCATTATTTTGATCCTATTGCATAGGGAGCATGGATGATTAAAAACTAAATTATGTTGAAAATCTACAAAATCTCTTTAGCCAGTGAATACAATCTGTCCCTTTACCAAATAGTTAACTGACCTGTAACAGATAACAATAAGACATCTGGTTTGAGTTTGAAGTTTTAGTATTTCCATTTTCCAAAAATATAATAAAATGACAACTTACTTAATATTTTTCTTTTGGCTTTATTATTTTTTTAAAAATATATACTTTTTTTTTTTTAAAGAAACAGATTACATAACTGTTACATAAAAAATATAGGGGATTCCATATGCCCCACTCCCTGACCCTCCCACATTTTACCACATCAACAACATCTTTCAATAGTGTGGTACATTTGCCACAATTGAGAACACATGTTGGAGCATTGCCACTAAGCAATGATTATAGTTTACAT
>JAKSZT010017825.1:275206-293008 GCA_026826555.1 Tolypeutes matacus | reverse complement strand
TCCATTTTCCAAAAATATGATAAAATGTCACCTTACTTAATTTTTTTTTTTTGGCTTTATTATTTTTTTTAAAAATGTATACTTTTTTTTTTAAGAAAAAAATGACATAAAGCATTTCAATTTTTACTGAAAATGAAATTCGGTTATGAGCACAGTAAGCTCACTGGGCTCTAATTTGGGTACAGTTGGTGAAAGCAGAGCATGCAGATTTCTTGCAAGGCTAAGCACAGAAGGAAGGGAAGGGAAATGACATTTTCTGAAGATCACCTCTGTACCAGACTTGAGACTGGATGTATTGCCCTCGAAATACGTTTTCTAGTGCTCCCAGGTAGTACATAGACAGAGATATTCAGAGTCAGGGAATTCTCTCTGTATGAATTTTGTGCTTAATTGGATAAGGTGGGATGCTGTAATTAATAATTATTTCTCTTTACATGGCTATAGCATTTCAGATTCCATGTATCATTTCTTTTGACTTTGATACAATCCTATAAACTCTTTAGGACAGATTCTATAATTAGTCCTATTTTTCAGATAAGGACACAGAGAATCAAATCATTTTAATGAATTGCCTAACGATCACAAAACTAGAAAATGGCAAAGTTGGAATAAGAAGTAGTTTCTCTGACTCCAAATCTAGTGCTTTTGTGCCTGAGGACATTGATTCCTGTCTTACAATGTTCCTCTTTAGGTGTTGTGGTGGTTTGCAGCTCTATGTATCCCCCAAAATTCATTTTCTTAAGCCTAATTCATTGCTGTGGATGTGAATCCACTGTAAATATGACATTTTGCTGAGGTTACTTTAACTATATTGTCGCCCTCAGTTAGGATGGGTCTTAATACTTTCATAGAGTCCTTTATACACAAAATGAAATTTAGACATAGAGAGAGAAAGCCACAGAAAGCAAAAAGCTGAACATCAATGGAACTGGAAGAGAATGGAGAGCCCAGAAGACATCTCCAGATGCCTACCAAGAATTGCAGCAACCAGCCCCAGAATACCATTCTTCCGGATAAAAGTGTCACCTTATGATGAGTGATTTGGACTTTTTTGCCTCAAAATCATAAAATTCAAAGAAATTCCAATTGTTTAACCTGACTCATTTCATGGTATTTGCTTGAGCAACCCAGAAAACTAAAACAAATATGTACCTGGAAAAATTACTCATCCTCATTAAAGCATGTTTGTGTGCCCTTTCTTATTGTTACTGGGTGTAGTACTGCTGTTCCTATACTGATGCAGGGTGTATGAACTGTGATTTTTTTAATTTGCATCACCCATACCAGGGAGACCTAGATTGGATGAGTAGCGTGCAGATTTTAGTGCAAATTTAAGAATATTGAGGGTAGGTAGGCTTAGCTAGAGATGCATTCAAGGTGAGATTTTAGAAAACCTGATTCATAATAGATTAAACAAATGAAGAATAATAGTTCTAACATAACCAGAAGTCTTGATGTAGGCATTTTTCTGGATATGTTCAGCCACAGGATGGCATCTTAGTCTGCCAATGCTGCTGTGACAAATACCACAACTCATTGGCTTAAAGAACAGGAATTTAATGGCTTACAGTTTTGCAGGCTGGAAGCCAAAATCAAGGTGTTTGTGAGACCATGCTTTCCATTCTCTACCCTCATTCTATTTTCTGATGAACTATATTCTAATTATTAAATCCATGAGTTTACATAATATATTTAGCTCATAAGAACACAATCATACAGTATTTGTCCTTTTACGTCCAGCTTGCTTCACTCAACATAATGTCCTTCAGGTTCATCCATGTTGTCATATGCTTCATGACTTGATTTCTTCTTACCACTGCATAATATTCCATCATGTGTATTCACCACAATTTGTTTATCTATTCATTGGTTGAAGGACACCTGGGTTGTTTCCAACTTTTGGCAATCAAGACTAATGCTGCTTTGAATATCAGTGTGCCGATGGCTATTCATGTCAAAGTTCTCAGTTCTTTGGTTATATACCTAGCTATGGTATTGCCAGATCACACAGCAGGTTTATATTCAACTTCCTTAGCAACTGCCAAACAGTTCTCCTCAGTGACTGTACCATTCTACATTCCACCATCAGTGAATAAATGTTCCTACCTCTTCACATCCTCTCCAATATTCACAGTTTTCCTACTTTTTAATAGTGGCCAGTCTAATAGGTATGAAATGATACCTGAAGTTTTGATTTGCATTTCCCTAATCGCTAGTGATGTTGAACATTTTTTCATGTGTTCCTTCACCATTTGTATATCTTTGGACAACTGTCTTTTCAAATCTTTTCCCCATTTATTAATCAGGCAGTTGTATTTTTATTGTTGAGTTCTATGATCTCTTTATATATCATGGATATTAAACTCTTACTGGATATGTGATTGCCAAATATTTTTTCCCATTGAGTCAGCTGCCTTTCCACCCTTTTGACAAAGTCCTTTGAGGTACAGCAGTGTTTAATTTTGAGGAGGTATGATTATATATTTTTCCTTTTGTTGCTTATGCTTTGGATATAAGGTTAAAGAAACTACTGCCTACCACAAGATCTTGGTGATGTTTTTCTACATTTTCTTCTAGGCGTTTATGGTTGTCGCTTTTATGTTTAGGTCCTTGATCTATTTTGAGTTAATTTTTGTATAAGGTGTGAGAAAGAGGTTCCTCTTTCTTTCTTTTGGACATGGCTATCCAGTTCTCCCAGCACTATTTGTTAAATAGACTCTTCTGGCCCAGCTGAGTGGGCTTGACAACATTGTCAAAAATCACTTGACTGTAGATGTGAGGGTCTATTCTGAGTTCTCAATTAGGTTCCACTGGTCAATCTGTCTGTCTGTATGCCAGTACCATGTTGTTTTTTTTTTACCACTGTAGCTAAGTAATATGCTTTAAATCCAAGTAGTAAGAGTCTTCTAATTTCATTCTTCTCTTTAAAGACATTTTTGGCTATTCAGGGCCCCTTACACTTCTAAATAAATTTGATTATTGGTTTTGAAATTTCTAGAAAAAACGTTTTTGGGATTTTTATTGGAATTATGTAGAATCTGTAAATCAGTTTGGGTAGAACTGACATCTTAATGATACCTAGTCTTGAATGCATGAAGATGGGACATCTTTGCATTTATTTAAGTCTTCTTTGGTTTCTTTTAACAATGTTTTGTAGTTTTTTGAATACAGGTCCTTCTTGTCCTAAATATTTGATTGTTTTAGTTATTATTGTAAGTGGAATTTTTTCTGATTTCCTCCTCAGATTGCACATCAGTAGAGTATACAAATGCTACTGATTTTTGCTTATTAATCTTATATTACATCACTTTGCTCAACTTGTCTATAACTGCGGGTAGCTTTACTGTGATTTTTTCAGGATTTTCTAGATATAAGACCATATCATCGGTAAATAGGGAAAGTTTTACATCATCAGTGAATATGAAAGTTTTATGAATCATCAGCAAATAGTGAGATTGCCTTGGTGTCTTGCACCATTTTTCTAAACTTTAGTCATATGAAAGCCTGGCTAATCATACACAGAATTAATCATACTTTATAACCTAACATTGAGTCTATAATAGCTTTAAAGATCTGGTAAGTGAAATGATCTAGCATCCTCAAAGTGTCTTATGAAATAGTCATCCTGAGACTGAGACTCAAATTAGGGCCATAAAAAATACATAGAATTCCAACCTTGGTTCCCAAAGAGCAAAATTTTTTTTCCTATTTTCAGAAAGAAATTGTGTTAAATGAGAAGACAAAATCCGACCACATTGCCAGTGGAGGATATGATTTGAGAATCTACAGGACCATAATGCCTAGCTTAGAGTCACATGTGTGCTTTGTTGATTAGTGGATCACCATGGTAGAGAAAAACCAATTCTTTTGCCTAGTAATTTGCCTCTTCAAGAAAAAAATTAACTTTTAAGCTGTGTATTTTTTCTATATTTTTAATAATTTCATATATAAATACATACATACAATCAATTCTATAAATATAAACGGGGAGGACGGTGGTCACAAAAGTTCATATCCAAAAGAATATTTCACTTTGGCTTTAATTCCCCATAGGACACCAGTTTATCAAATCTTAGACTTAGTCCATTGTTCCTTAATATTAGAAGATCCTACACGTTCAAGAAGGGAGTAACAGTGGCAAGAGCTAGTTTTGGTATTAAACAAACTGTATTTTTTGTTTTTTGTTTCTGTTTTTGTTTTCTTGATAAGACTCCAGAGGCTAACTTAAAGGTCAACCTTTTTGTTTGGTAACCTTAATTATCACATGCCGTTCTGAAGCTCAACAGTAATGTGTGGCTTTGATTAATAATAATGATGAAAAATAGCTGTTGCTTTAACTTTTTTTGTTAAATTATCTCAAAACATGAAAACACTGAGGAGGTTAAAATAGTGAATGGGTAATTGGTAATGGGTTATTAAAGAAGCACTATTAATAGAAAGGAGACCTACGATCAGGTTTCATGGACCAGCTTTTGCCTGGGTTGGTAAATAATTTCACCAGCAATTTTTTATGGCTTTTGGTTAGCTTAGTTTGTTTCTAAACACTTTAAAGGGAATTATTTGATTGTGAAAAGATGACATTGGTTTAGGCAGGCAGGGCTCAACTCTCTCACAAAAACAATGAAGAAACAGCCAAAAGCTGTCTGACGGACCTGCTATGGGGGTCAAGAGACCAGGACAGTGGTCCACAACTCCCAGGAAGGTGAGGGACAGAGAATCGAAAAACCCAAAACATCAAACATGAGTTACTAAAACCTCATAGTATCCAGGAAGGGCTCCCCTTCCCCACGCACAAAGATATTAAGTCGGGGTAAAATCCCTGGGTCACTGCAGCTGACTGAGGGGAGAAGAGACATTTTCCTCCCTGTCAGCTGTTAACAAGGGAAAAGGGAGGGAGTCAGGATGGGCTTTTCTTCACTGAATTTGACCAGCAGACTCCGCTTTGAATCATGGCTCTGGCCAGACCAAAACACAAGAAAACTGAGATTGGAACACCTCTGTGGAAAGTTGTGCCGACGAGTGGCCAGTTCTGTTGGCTGGTCTGGAAATCGCATGGACAAAAACTGTTTTTGGGTCTCTCTGTACC
This sequence comes from Tolypeutes matacus, assembly GCA_026826555.1. Classification (NCBI taxonomy): domain Eukaryota; kingdom Metazoa; phylum Chordata; class Mammalia; order Cingulata; family Chlamyphoridae; genus Tolypeutes; species Tolypeutes matacus. The sequence goes on along the minus strand of JAKSZT010017825.1, from coordinate 287,922 downwards.
CTAACTCCTGGGAGAAAATCTGTGCCCCATTAGTGAGTCCCTTGCCTTATTTTGATAAATTAAGCTGGGCAATTTTGAGGACTTAGAATATGTTGAACCAAATATCAAAGAGGAGCTTTGGGGAAAAAAGAACAGTAGGGAAAAGAGAGAAATTGGCCATCAGAGTAAATTCACCATCAGCAAAAATTTACAAGCCATACTGGGAAACAGAAAGAGATGGCACAGCCAAAAGAACAAACGAAACATCCTGAAGAGATAAAGGATTTAATACAATTAATCACTGATAATCACAAAACTCTCCTAAATCATTTCAAAGAAGTTAAAGAAAAGATGACTAAAGAGATAAAGGATATTAATAAGACACTGGGTGAACATAAAGAACAACTTGAAACCCTGCAAAGAAAAGTAAAAGACCTTATGGGAACGAAAGACAAGATAGATGAGATTAAAAATACATTAGAGGCACATAAGAGAAGATTTGAATTGCTCAAAGACAGAGTTTGTGATTTTGAAGACAGAACGTTTGAACTAGAAAAAAATGGACAACAGAACGAGTACAGAATGGAAAAATGGAACAGGGTCTCAGTGAATTGTATGACAACCTGAAATGCACAAAAATATGCATTATCAGTGTCCCAAAAGGTAAAGAGTATGGAAAAGGGGCAGAAGGAGCAGAAAGAATATTTGAGGAAATAATGATCAAAAATTTCCAAACCCCGATGAGAGACACAAATATCAATATCCAAGAAGGCCAACGCACTCCAAACAGAATAAACATGAGTGGAACTACTCTGAGATACCTACTATTAGAATGACAAATAACATAGATAAATTTAGGATCCTGAAAACCACAAGAGAAAAGCAAAGCATTACTTACAAGGGAACCTCAATAAAATTAAATGCCAACCTCTCATCATAAACCACGGAGGAAAGAAGAAAGTGGTATGATGTATTTAAGGTACTGAAAGAGAAAAACTGCCAGCCAAAAATTCTGTACCCAGCAAAGTTGTCCTTTAAAAATGAGGGTGAGTTCAAAATCTTCACAGACAAACAAAAACTGATAGAATATGTTAACAAAAGACCGAATTAAAAAGATACTGAAAGGAGTGCTGCAGCCTGAAAGGAAAGAACAAGGGCGAGAGACTTGGAGAAGAGTGTGGAAATGAAGATTATTAGGAAGGGTAAATTAAAGGGTAAAAAGATAGACAAAATCATTGAAGTAAGCAATGCATTTATAGTAATAACATTAAATGTTAATGGCTTGAACTCCCCAATCAAAAGTTATACACTGATAGAATGAATCAAAAAATACATTATAGTTATAGAAATAACTATACTAAATATTTACGCACCCAACCTGAGTGCCCCAAAATACATGAGACACATACTGTCAAAACTGAAGAGAGAAATAGATGTCTCTACAATAATAGTTGTAGTCTCCAACACACCGCTCTCAATATTGGATAGAACATCTGAACAGAGGATAAATAAACAGAGAGCTTGAATAATATGATAAAGGAACCAGACCTAAGAGACATCTATAAAGCATTGCACCCCAAAAGAGCTGGATATAAATTCTTTTCAATTGCTTATGGATCCTTCTCCTCCAAGATAGACCGAATGTTGGGCTATGTAGCAGTTTGATATTGTTTATGAATTCAAAAATAGATATTGGATTATGTTTGTAAACTAGTTTGTTCCTCTGGGCATATTAGATTATATTGGATTCAGATGTTTCCCTTTTACTTGATTAAATAATGATTAAGGCTTTGATTGGGCCAAGTCAGTAGAGAAATTGCACCACAGAGAAGGGAGGTGAGAGTTTTGATCCCGGAGCTTGGGAAGTTAATACACAGAGAAGCAGAAAAATAGAGAAGGCTCAATTAGACACAGCAGAGTCTCTGGGAAGAGAGATGAGCCATTCATCTAAGAGTCTACAGCTAGCCTTGTGGAGAGAGCAGAGCAGCTGGGCCCAGGGAGAAATGAGCCCCAGGAGAGAGACAAGACTTATCCCAGGCTACAGCTGATATTGGAAGAAGCTGGGACCATGGAGTGTTAAATGGAAGAGGAAGCCTGAACCCTTGCAGTCATCGGCAGCCATTTTGCTCCAACGCATAGCAACAGACTTTGGTGAGGGAAGTAACTTATGCTTTACATTCTGGTAACTATAAGCTTCTACCCCCAAATAAATACACTTTATAAAAGCCAACAGATTTTTGGTATTTTGTACAGCACCCCTTTGGCTGCCTAATAGAGGTCACAAGACAAGTCTCAATAAATTTAAAAAGATGGAAATTATACAAAACACTTTCTCTGATCATAACGGAATGCAGCTGGAAATCAATAATGGGTGGAAAGAGGGAAAAGTTATAAATAAACGAGATTAAAGAGCACACTCTTAAATGATCAGTGGGTCAAGAAGAAATTGTAAGAGAATTTAACAAATATATTGAGACGAATGAAAATGTGAACACTACCTATCAAATCCTATGGGACACTGCAAAGGCAGTGCTGAGAGGGAAGTTCTCAATGCTTACATTAAAACAGAATAAAGAGCTGAAATTGAAGACCTAACTGCACACCTGAAGGAACTAGAAAAAGAACAGCAAACTGATCCCAAACCAAGCCGAAGGAAAGAAATAGTAACGATCAGAGCAAAAATAAATGAAATCGAGAGAAAAAAAAAAACAATGGAGAGAATCTACAAAGCCAAAAGTTGGTTCTTTGAGAAGATCGACAAAATCGATAAACCCTTAGCTAGATTGACAAAGAAATAATAGAGAAGATGCAAATAAATAAAATTGGGAATGAGATAGGAGACATTACCACTGCAAAAATAAGACAGATTCATATGATATACTATGAACAATTGTATGCCAAAAACTGGACAATATAGAGAAGAAGGAGAAGTTCCTATAAACACATGAACCACTTACACTAACCCTAGAAGAAATACAAGACCATAACAAACCAATTACATTTAAATAGATTGAAACTCTCATCAAAACCTCACAAAGAGGAAAGTCCCGGACCAGATGGCTTCACAGATGAATTCTACCAATCATTCAAAGACGATCTAATACCACTCCTGCTCAAGCTCTTCCAAATATTGAACAGGAAATAATGCTACCAAACTCATTCTATGAAGCTAACATCACCCTAATTCCAAAACCAGATAAAGATACTACAAAAAAAGAAAATTACAAAATTACACTCCAATAACTCTAATGAATACAGATTCAAAAATCCTCAACAAAATACTTGCAAATGAAATCCAAAAACAGATTTAAAGAATTACACACCCCAATCAAGTGGGTTTTATCCCAGGATACCATGGTGGTTCAACACAAGAAAATCAATTAATATAATAAAAATTAATAAATTGAAGAATAAAAGTCATATGATCCTCTCAACTGATCCTCTCACTTGAAGGCTTTTATTCACTCTAATTCAGCTTGAGACTAATTTTGTTATGATCTGTCTAATTTTATAAGTTATCCTGACCTTTGCTCTAATTCTAAACTATGTTATATGATTTGTAAAGTAGCAAAGTTTAATTAAGTAGTTAAACATTACTCTTTTAATCGATAACATATTGCTGAAAATGGTCACCATCATCAGAGTTGTTGGTTAAACCTTTAACATAAAGTTCTAACTCTCAAAACTTTGCAGTATTCTTCATTCCAAAGATATATCCCATTTCTTGTTCACATGCAGATATAGCCAGGGAGACTATATTATTATTCATCTGAAATGGACCCCTATTGAGAATGAAGGGGGAGCTATTAATAATTATTGAGGACAGCAATAATTGTCCTCAGCAAACTGTAACTATCAGAACTGCCACACAGGAGTTATGTGGCAAATGAAATTAATATTACATAAATATTTTTCACAATTTGTTAGAGAAATAAATAAATTGTTAAGTAAAAATTCAGGGATATTATTACTATAAATATGAGGTGTGTAAATTCACACGGTGGCAATTTGGGGAAGACTAGTAAAAATGGAATTTTGATTTGAATCAAATATTTCATTTCTGGTAAATAGAGCACCCTGACTTGGGCACTATTGCAGACCCATGTGTAGGCTTTGGATTTAATTCACCTCCTTCCACCACTGTCAACAAGGACAACCCCTTGGATTACTGTGCCTTGCTCTGCAAATCCTGACTATTCCACCTGCCCCAGATCTCCACTTACCTTCATTTCTGGAGGGGATTTGGAGCTGGAGGAAGTCATTGGCATTTTATGACCCTAGCACTTTTACTTGACACTTAGAACACCTCTGCCTTTCTTGAGATCACACATAGTCAGTGGCAATAAAGAATCATGGAGCTGTGCCCACAATGCTATCTCAGGGGAATCCTGAAGTTTTCTCTTCACCCCTTTTGTTATCTTTGACATAATTTTAATTATAATTTTCAAGGAAATCAAACCATGTCCACTTACATGCTCTCATTTAATCTTCAAGGAACTAATATGGCTACGTGAGCAATGATTAGTTCTCCTTTATTTTACCAAGGAAGAAACAAGTCTCAGAGAGATTAAGGGACTTGCTCAAGTTCACAGAGTAAGTACATGATAGATCTTTAACTTTAACTCCTGTGTCTTCTCTACAATAAAAATACAAAGTTGCCATGGCAACTAGAGGTAGTTATACCCGAAACATCTTTAAATGTACCAAACCTTTCATTATACAATCAGAAAATGTAAATCATTAGTAAATTCACCTTGAGAATCATAATTAATATCCGTCTTTTCATGAGAGGAAGGCGTTTGTAATGGTTAAAAAAATGAATTAATCACATAACTTAGTAGAATATTGAATCCTGGGTAAAATGAGAACTAATTCTATCTAATTTACAACTTTTTCTTAGGCTCATCCTTACTGGAACTACCTTTCTGGGAGAAACCATAAACTTAGAGCTAAAGCAATGACCTAGTTTTAGCATTTCCTTTGCTGGGGAACACTACGGTTGAATGAAAATTCATTTTGAGCATTGTGCTTATATTGTTTCTACAGTCTTATTTTGTTTGACTATTCATCGATTCACTTGTTCAATACATATTTGATTTATTGAATAGGAGACTATGTGTACTACATCACAGATGTGCAGTCAAAATGTGTTTTTAAATTAAAATATATATATATTCTAATCTATCCTGTGAGCAGCTGTGGTAGCTTGAGTCTTTTGCGGACATCAGAAAATTATGTTCTCAAATTGGTGCATTCCTGTGGGTGTGGGACCTTCTCATTGGATTGGATTCAGTTGAGGGCCATTTGATTGTATTGCTTCATTTGAGCATAGCACAGTGTGGGTCTTAGTCCTCTTGCTGGAATCTTATAAACAGGAAAGAGGGGGCCACAAAAACAGGGAGAAATGCCCAGAAACTGAGAGAGTTGACCCTGGAAGCCAGAAGCTGAAATCAACAGAACACAGAAGTTTAGGTGGAGGCTCTCAAGCCAGAAACTGAAAGCAATGAGGCCTGCAAGAGAAGGAAGAGGCAAGCAGATGCTGCCATGTACCTGACTGACCACAGCTGCAGGTCCAGGAGAAAGCATCTTGTGCTGATGCCTTGATTTGTAGACTTTCATGGCCTCAGAGCTGTAAATTTATAGGTTAAGAAATCCACATTGTAAAAAAGTCAACCCATTTCTGGTATTTTGTCTTGGCAGCTTTTAGCAAACTAAAACACCACCCATCTATCAAGTAAGGGTGAGAAAAGTACCTTCTATTCTTATTTGGAGTTAAACTTGGACCATTGAAATCACTTAAATAATCCCTTTAAATTGTGCTTTTTTTAAAGCTAGAACTATCAAACTCTTAGAAGAAAACTTAGGGGAGCATCATCAAGACCATGTGTTATGCAATGGTTTCTTAGGCCTTCTACCCAAAGCACAAGCAACAAAAGAAAAAATAGATAAAGGGGACCTCATAAAAAAAAAAAAAAAACAACAGCAACAACAACAAAAAAACTTCTTTGCAAAGAAATTAGAACACTCAGTCTTTGCTGTTGGTAATGTAAAATGGTTCAGTCACTGTGAAAGAAATTAGTGGTTCCTCAGAAAGCTAAGAGTAGAACTATCATATGACCCAGAAATCCCACTACTAGGTACATGCCCAAAATAATGAAAAGCAGGGCCTTGAACAGATATTTGCACACTGATGTTCACAGGAGCATTATTCATAGTTGCCTAAAGATGGAAGCAACCAAGTGTCTATCAGCTGATGAATGGATCAATAAAATATGGTGTATACACAAAATGAACAAAGGCCTGATACAGGTGACAACATGGAAGAATCTTGAAGACATTATGTTGAGTGAAATAAGCCGAACACAAAAGCACAAATATTGCATGATCTTATTGATTTTGAAATAATTAGAATAAGCAAACCAACTCAGAGTCAGAATTCGGATATAGGTTACCAGGGGATGGGATGACGAAGGAGAGGGGAAAATCAAGGCATAAAATGTGCATGGTTTCTATTTGGAATGATGGAATGATTTGGTACTGGATGATGGTGATGGTACTACAGCATTGTGATCACAAGTAACAGCACTGAAATATACATGTGAATATGATTAAAATTCATATTTAATCATAATATGTTAGATTATATATATTGTAAAAGAATAAAATTTTTAAAACATCCATAGAAGTACACTACACAACAATTAAACCCTAAGTTAAAACATGGACTTTAATTAGGCTTTAATTAATGGAATAATTTTAAAAATGTGCTTTCATCAATTGTAATTAAGATTCCACACCAAAGTAAGTAAAACTGTGCTTTTTATCTATTGGTGAAAAGCAATGTTCAGTTTCCCCCAGAATTTCCATGTCTCCCAGGGCTTCTGGAGGAAGGAGGAATATGAACTCCTGGCACGTGTTCCTCATCTCTTCAGAATGCTTTCCATTCTTCCAGGATTCAAGATGATGCCACCGTCTGCCTAAGTCTGCTTTCTTACTGCACTAGAAGCTGAGGTCCTCACTTGGTAAGACTTGTGGTCTGGTTGAACTTGGTTAGAGCATAGGGTTGCTTTACCAATTACTCAGTTCATTGCATCACTTTCTCGTGGAACAAATCCTGGCCCTCCAGGCCCCCTACTCATATGGCCCCTCTCAAGCCAAAGCTGGGGACCACTTTACAGGTCACCAAACCTTATGGGCACACCTTGCACATGGTTCTCCAATCAACTGATAGCTGAGCCCCTTCCACTCCCTACCATAAGAAAGAAATGAAGGAACATTTGGTCTCTATTTCTTTCTTGTAGTCACCTTCATCTGTACCACATCCCCTTCCTATCATCCTGTAGCAAAAGCCCGGATGTCATGGGCAGAAGGGGTATAGGATTGGCCATTGTGTGAGAAATCTGAGTCCTGTCCAGGCTTAAAAACATGGAAGCTAAATGAATTTAGAAAATTCTCTTCCCTACAAAGCATGGCATTTAAGTCTGTTGTCTTACTTCAAAATTGTATTTTAAGTTATTCAAGAATTGAATAAAAACACTCCTAATTCATATTTATCTAGCCACCAGTCAAATGGAAGTTTCAGGCAAACTGAGAAAGCCTTGGAAGGAAACAGTGCCATAGAAAAATAAACAATTCTAATCCAGAAGATCAGCATTGGAACTGGATGGAGAATTCCAATTATTTTTGGCAAAGCAGGAGTGAATGTTTGTTGAACGGAAATACCACATAATCCTCCTTCAGGACATGCGTTGTCAGTATAGAAAGACATCATGCTATCTGAACACCATCACATTTTTACTGAATGATTGTCAGTGATCACATGACTGCAGGATTTCCATGTGAAAAAATAAATGAAAAGCTCCTGGTCCTTAGTAGACAAGCTCTTCTTGACATGCAAAATAAAGAATTAAAACTCATAATCATCTGTGACTTTCCCTGCGTCTTCACCCATATATATGAAATATATATGAAAAAATACATTTCATTCCATGTGGCCATGTTCCAAGTGGAATGACACCACACATTGAACTTTGTTTCAAATCCTCTGGCAGAGAGAAAGAAAGAAAGGGGAGGGGATAGTGAAGGAAGGTAGAAGGAAGGGAGGGAGGAGGAAACAAGTATAATCTTGTTTTTACGTGATTGAAAAATTACCAGACTTTAAATCTAGTATGTGGCAAAATAGCCACGCTCCTAGTCGGGACTGGCTGTTGCAGGGCATGAGAATTTTATAATACACTGCTATTTTCAGACCTCTATTTGTTCAGAAATGGGAGGAAAATGCCTACTTTCTTTCCCTATTTTATTTCAAGAACATACCTTGGATGTACTCAGGAGAGAGTAGCGGCTGTCCTGTGGAGGATGGTGTTCTAGAATCTGTCGAGCTGTGAGCAGAGTGAGTCTAGTTGGCTGTTAGGTTCTAACATTTAGTCATCAATACTGATGAGTAAGGAACTACCTCAAAAACTGTGCCCTTGCAGTAGGGATGCAGCTGCCCTTCTTGATGTGCTGAAAATACACTTTGCCTTTATGTAGTTGCACCTTATTAGAAATGACACCAGCTGCTCAGTGTTTATGTCCTTTTCAGTATTTCAGTCCAGATAGGAGAGTATCCAGTGAAGACATATCAGGTCATAGAGTCTGGGTATCTGGTGAAGTTCTTGTAATATAATTTGATACCACTGACACATTATATTTGTAAGAGAACATCATCTTTCCCGGAGTGCCTCAGACCTTTATTGCTTTAAAAGAATTATGATGTTTTCATTACTTTTATTATTTTAATGATTTAGTAAAGCGACTGAATCTGGTGTTGACTTTTGGGGTGTGTGTGAAGTTTTTAACAAATTGCAATATTTGTGAATGCAATGTCTTGCAATATGAATATTAATATAATGTGTAAAAGGAGGTTAAAAAGTTTGATTATCCCACCACACACACACACACACACACACAAACAACTACTCAGAACACCATGCAGTGAATGAAAAATGGTTTAGATCTGTGTAGAGTGATCAGTTCAGAGTTTCCTCCATCACTATGTTTCTTCACACTCATGTTTTTACACTGTTGTAATAATCAGTTAGCAAAATTTAAAAACAGGGTAAGTTTTTGAATTTCGTATGGAACAATTTCCTCAAAAGTATGGAAAAATGTTCAGTAAAATTTAGTCATAATGTCAGTTTGTAATACTCTTCTAAATGCAAGTAGATAATTGAAAGAATGTGTGTAAGCTTATTGTATAGAACATGAAAGTTATATTAGGAAATAATTTAATCAAAAGGATATAATATTTTTCTTTCTACCATAAATTTAACTTAAAAGTTTGTCACCAGCTTCCAGATGTCTATTTTATAATATCAGAATTATATAACCAGTTACTCTGCATTTAATATCAACATTATATGTTTTCATGAATTCTAAGTGCTCTGTCTTCTGAAATCTGAGAATCTCTGTTCTATAAATCCTTACATAAAAACAATCCAATTCACCCTGAGGTTTTGTATATTCTACAGTTGGATGGAAACATTTAATCTAAAATTTTCATTTCACATATGCCAAAACTAGAGGTCCTCTGAGATATTACCATTTTTTCAGGTCATGCCATTAGTGAAACGTCTGGAATAGGATATCTGCATTTTCCAGTATATCTTAATAAGATGGAAGTCTGATTACAGGTTTCTTAGTTCTCTAGGTTATTGCATTCTTGTGTCCAATTACTGGTTAACCTGATAGAAGACTTGTCATACTTCCTGCACCTTGACCCAACAAAACCAACAATAACTACAAAAAATTAGTATCTTCAGTATAAATTCAAAAGGACGCAGTAAGAAAAGATTTTCCATCAGCCCTAGACACACATTCTTTGAGTCTTACCATGTACATCAGCCATTGAATCAGACTGGTACATAATAAGGCCAAGGAGGTACCGAAGTATTTTATTTTATTTCTCTTTTCTGTGCCTCTTCCAGAGCCTGAGCTCTAAAGGTCATTGAGAAATTTGGCATTTGTCCATTTGAATTATTCTACTCTCTTTAACCAGATCTTGCAACATAATAGCCTTCCTTTCTCCATCCAGGCTCTTTTTAGAATGTAATATATAGACTGAAAGGGGTATGAATAAAAGCACATGGCTTCCTGGGATGCTTAATGACTTAAGGAAAAGTGTTGCGAATGTGGATAGAGTTAGAAAGGGTTTGGAAATACTTTATTAAGAGGTCTAGTTCCATTTGTTATACTCAAGTAAGAACTGCACACTGCAGGGAAATTGTACTCCTAGCCTATGCAAAACATGCTAAGACCCTGAGTAGCCCAAACCATCAGGAGCAAGAGGAACAAAGTTGTAAGATTGATACTTTCTGAAATTAAAACTTATTATAAATCTACAATTTTCAAAGCAGTGTAGTATAGGCACAAAGACAGACATATAGACCAATGTAGTGGAATGGAGAAGGCAGAAATAAACTCTCACATCTATGGCCAATTGATTTTTTACAAGGTTCCCAGTTCACTCAAGTGGGAAAGAATAGACTCTTCAAATGCTGCTGGGGAAATGGGAAATCCTCATGCAATTGAATGAAAATGGGCTCGTGCCTCATATTATGTACAAAAAATAACTCAAAATTGATCAAATATTTAAATATGAGTTAAATCTATTAAACTCTTACATAAAAATTTAGGGAAATGTCTGCAAGACCTTGTTGTAGGCAAAAGATTCTTGGAGATTACACCTAAAGCATGAAGAAGAAGAACAACAACACCAAAAATTTGAACTGGACTTCATCAAAATTAAAAACTTTTCTTTATCCAAGGACATTATTAAGAAAGTGAGGAAACAACCTATATAATGGGGGAAAATATTCAGAAACCATACTTGTTACCAGTTTAATATTGAGGATATATAAAGAACTCCTATTACTGAACAACAAAAAGTCAACTCAGTTAAAAAATGAGTGAAGGACCTGAATATATTTTCTCCTAGAAAACATACAAATGGCTAATAAGCACATGAAAATATGTTACACATCATTAGCCATTAAGGAAATGCAAATCAAAGCCACAACTATATACCACCTCATCCTACTGTAATGACTACTGTTTAAAAATGTAAATTAATAGGTGTTCTTGAGGGTGCAGAGAAATTGGAACCCTTGTACATTGTTGGTGGGAATAAAAAATGGTGCCGCCAATGTGGAAAACAGTTTGGCATTTCCTCAAAGGGTAAACCACAGGGCGGCCCTAAGACCCAACAATTTCACTATTCTTTGCATGTCTCCAAAATAATTGACAGTAGGGACTTGGACAGATATTTGTACATCAATTATCATAGCAGCATTATTCACATTAGTAGCCAAAAGATAGAAGTAATACAAACATCCATCAGCAGATAAATGGATAAATAAAATATGGCATGTTCATACAATGGAATATTATTCATCCTTAAAAAGGAATGATATTGAAATACCTGCAACCACATGGATGAATCCTGAAGACAAAATACTGAGTGAAATTAGTCAGACACAATGGGACAGATACTGTATGATTATACTCATTTTGAAATAGAATATATAAATGCACAGAAAAGGAACATAGAGTACAGGCTATTAGAGGCATTGGGGAGGGAGAATGTGGAGTTAATACATAATGGGTATAAAGTCTCTCTTTGAGATAGTTGGAAAGTTCTGGTAATGGATGGTGATGAAGGTAGCTCAACATGGAGAATGTGATTAATCGCAGTGGATGATATGCTGGCAGTATTTGAGATGATAAAGTTTATGTTCTATATGCATTTCCACAATTAAAAAAAAAAAGACCAACTAAAGAGACAATGACAATTAAATGCAATACATGATCCTGGAGTAGATAGAATAGTGTTAGAGAAAAGGCCAAAAGGACATTATTTGAACGTATGAAAAAAATTGGAATATAGACTGTAAACTTTCTATCAATGTTCATGTTCTTGAACTTGAAAACTGTACTTAATGTGGTCAAATAAGTGAGTATCCTTGATCTTAGGAAATATATATGAAAATATTTTTTATTCAAGGGGGATCTACTCTCAAATATTTAGAAAATTTCAAGCTAGCTATATAATAGCTACTTGATTAGCTCTCTAGCTAGCTACCTAGCTAGCGAGATGAATAGTATGATACAGCAAATGTGGCAAAATGTTAAAATTGGTGGATCTGGGTATATGGGGCTATATTGGAATTCTCGAGTATAGGTTTTGTATTATTTTTGCAACTCTTCAGTAATTTTGAAAGTATTGCAAAATTAAAAGTCTAAGGAAAAAAATGAGCCTAGTATCTGTGCACCTAAATTAATATTCAGCTTTATCTACAAGAGGAACTTCTCAATGAATAGAATGGGGAAGAAAGGCTGTTCCACTCATCCTATTTTTTCAAAATGGAATATCTGGATAGAGGTCATTTAAGAAAAAGTGAATGAAGAAAAACAGGAATGGTGCTTATAAAATAATATTTCAGCATAAAGAAAGATAAAGAAAGGGAACAATGACCCAAAATATAAGAGTAAATAACTTTATTTAAGAAAAACATTAAAATTTCAGAAAGCAATTACTTCACTGGTTTTTCCCAAAGGTGCAAATGGTATGGCCGAAATGAAGTGGGAACTTTTACCTAGTTGGCTAATTTAAAGACTGAGTTCCAAATGGAATCCAAGTGAAGAGGAAACTTATATAATAAATTAGAGGTAAATACCAAAAAAACAACAAAACTCCT
>JAKSZT010017825.1:255858-275106 GCA_026826555.1 Tolypeutes matacus | reverse complement strand
TCTTGCTACTTGAGATAATATTTACTTTGGCAGTCAATGAGTTCCTGCTAAGGTGGGCATATGCGTAACCTCTGAAATGACCTCCCAACTAACTTTGAAATGTCTTAGTGAAACTCATTTGAAAACTCATTTGTCTTTACCCTTTCCACCTTGGTCAATGTCTTTTTCCAGTTGCATTGCTAGTTGGTGCTTGGTGGTAATCCTTCAGTGCCAGGGAGGCTTATCCCCAGAAGTCATGTCCCATGCTGGAGGGAAGGTAATGCATTTATATGTTGTGTTTGGCTTAGAAAGAAGCCACATTTGAGTAACAATGAGGCTCTCAGGAGGTAACATTTAGGAACCATATAATAATGTGCTAATTTTCTATTTCTAATGTAGAGGTTCATATTACAGTCATCACAATCAAGGGCCCATCAATGGTTCATCCTCCTTCACTGGTCACTGCCCCTACTAGTGAGGGCAGTCTTGCTTTCCTATTAGAGTATGTGGCTGAGTTCTACAGGATGGGGATTTGTTATTTCTTTTCTTATTGTATGGCTCTCCACCCACTGTGACAATGGCCCATGAACACTTGAACACATTCATATGCCTTCTAGGTATGCACAGGTGAACCTCTTCCCATGCATCCCCCATCTCTGACACCCCTCACCAATGATCCTCCCCTGCCACTGTTGTAACACTTCTGTGATTCAAAACTTCTTCAAAATTGAAGCTGACAAAATAACCAAATACAATTAATAGGAAAATTATACAATAATGATGGTTTTAAAAATAACTAATAAAATACAATTTTTTAAAAGTTTGAAATAATAAAAAAATAAAAAATATAAAGTTAAAAATATTTTAACATTATGTCTTTCATCACTATAAGATCTGTTGTCTTCTAGGTACAATGACATTTTCCTGTATCTATTCACCCAGGACACCCTTACTTTAAAATCTTCTCCTACCCTAGAAGAATACTAGATAATTCAAAAATTAACTACCTAAATCCATTTAATAGAGTATTTCTTATTCTACAAGAGAGTACCTACCTTAGGAATAACTGAGGTTTTCAGAGAAATTTCTGAAATTTCTCTTCTTTTTAGATTTCTCATTCTTTTTTGCCTTGAAAAAAACTAAGTAAAAAAAATAAGAATTTACTACATTGTAAAATTAGGCAAGAGATTTTGTAAATCATGATGATCAAAACTCTCAATATCATTGTAACCAAAATTATGACCAAATATCAGAGCCACATTTATGATGGTCTGCTTGCAACTAAAAATTTATATTAATGCTCACAGTAAGAATACTTAAAATTTAATTAACTTAGGGTTAAACGAGACAAGCTAACTATAGTTCCAGCAGAAATCTAGAAGCAAGAAAAGGAAATTATTAGTACAGTAGAAATAATACAAATTAATGTTGTTTTCCACATTTGCATTTCTCCTTTGGGTATCTTCAGGTCCATAAAAAAAAAAATCAAGATAAACAATACTGAAACGTAATCAATCGTCAGTGACATAATGGTGATTTCATTCTATTTATTGGGAGACCTTTCCAAGTCATGCCTCTAACATCTACATCTATGCTTTAAGTTCTTGCTCTATTAATTCTAGGGTAGAAATTTTAATAGAAATTGCTTTATCTTGTTTTAGGTGATAAAGCCATCCCATTGTGTCTCCCCCAATGTGGAAAATGCATCGTTTGTAAACACCCAGAAGCCAACTTCTGCTTGAAAAACAAGTAGGTTTCTGATACTTGCATGTAGAACCAATAAGTTTGCACATCAGGTAAGCTCCTGTCTCATGCCCTTCTGCTCCTGTCTCTGTGTTACACTAACCAGTCGGACCAACCCTCAGGGGACCATGAAGGATGGCACCACCAGGTTCACCTGCAAAGGGATGCCCATCCACCACTTCATCAGAACCAGCACCTTTTCTGATTACATAGTGGTGAATGAGATGTCGGTGGTCAAGATAGATGCAGCAGTGCCGTCGGAGAAAGTCTGTCTCATGGGTCGGGGATTTTCTACTGGTTATGGGTCTGCATTCATCGTTGCCAAAGTAGGAATTGCTACAAACCATACCTACAGACAGGCCGGCATGGTGTGTAGAGGGTGACTGTTGCACCCAAACATGACTCTCTGTTGTCATTAACATTGTTGGGGAAAAAGGCAGGTTACAATCAAAGCCAAAGGAGAACCCCAGAGTGGCTTGTATCCAGATGGGCCTCTAATCATATATACAGTCAGGATGTCCTCAAGACTCCCAGAATTTTTATTTTATTTTAGATTATTATTTCATTCTATAATCAAGAAGTTTCATATTTGCTCGCCTACCCCAAAATATGGAATTCTGTGAATGTACATACAGCTTGAACTCTTAGCCACCACTGGAATGCTTAGCAAGAGGGAAGAAATTTTTCAGTTTGAAGAAAAATTATTTCATGCTGATAGTTTATATAACAACTCTGATATACTGACTAAATCCCTGAGCAATAGGACATAAACAAGTAATAAAAATACAGGCAAACACTGCATTACCCTTTGCTACTTAACAAATCATGTAAACTGCTCTAGGATTAGAAAGAAGGTCAATTTTGGAAAATCAGTAAAGTTACTCAGAAATTGAAGTTGAGTAAGGGCAAATCTATATTTGATGAATGCATACCAAAACACCTGACATTCAGTTCATTAGCAAATGATGATTGTACAAATTTCCTCTGTTCACTGTCCTCTGAGAATTTTAACATAACAATTTTATTGAAGTGTTTTAAGTTTTATTTGCATATCAAATACCTCACATTATTTAGGTGTGGGCCATAGTATAAGAAGGGAAACCAAAATCGGTGGAAAAAATATAGAATACAAATAGAATGCCAGCTCTATAGCTGGGGTCAATCTCTCTTGCTAAGATTATCATGTATATGAATGTAGTTTGCTCAATTCATCCACTCATGTCTCAGGGTTCAGAAAACTATCTGCACAGTGCTATCACAGACATCAAGAACATCCAGAGGTTGCTTACTAACTTATACAAAGATTACTAGAGAGAGAAAAATATCCAATGTTATTAACCAGACTTGCCCTTTGAAGTATGTTAAAAGATCATCAAATGATTCTTACCTAATTATGATGTTTTAAGACTACCACTCACTCAGAAATCAGTAATTTATAATGTTTTGGAAGTGTACAGTTGTCTTAGGGGAGAGAATCACAGTTTCAAGGTATAAAATTTAGCTTATGTCAAATTAAAGTAATTAATAACCCCTAAGTGACACCATATTGCAGGTTGGGTGGTAGAGAGATATGATGAAGAGCTTTCAGTATTAAGTACTTCTGAATTCAAGTTTTGAGTACTGTATATGAAGGGAAAGCTAGAATAAAGTAAATTCCTTTATTAATAGGAGTAAATATGAAGGTATTCAGTTTTATATTTCCAAAATCTTCAAATGATATTGAGTTTCAGAATAGGTTTACAGTACGTGCTGACCATTTATTTTCAGTTTACTCTCTTTTCTACCCTTGGGAATGTTCCAAGACAGGAGACATTCAAATGATGATTGCGAACATTGGGGGAACACAGAGGATTAGGAAACTCCAGGAATCAGTTCCTCCACCAAAACAACTTTTGAAATGGCAGGAACTATCTAAGTCAAATACTTTGAACTTCAGATGTCTAAGAGAACATGATTTGGTACCCAGAGAAGAGTGGTTGGAAGAGGCTGGCAAATTGCAATAAAGACCTGTGATTTTTTTTTACCATTCCTGCAGCAGCTACTACCCCTCCCAACGCGCCTTGTGCAGGCAGCAGTGGTGACTGGATCTGGCTCCTGGCTCATCTTGGTGGTGCCAGGTTGGGATATGAAGAACTAGTCCACCAAATTCTGGGGATGTGTGGTCTGATCCAAGATCTCTACCTTTGATCAAATATTTCACATACCTGGGTGTTGACTCTGAGGGCAGCCATTGTTCTAACCTCCCTGGTGCAAAGTCTACACTGGAATCTCAAAGACAATAACTTTCCTCAAAACTTCATGAAACAGTTAAAAGACTGCATTAACAAAGCAATTGCTGAATTAAGATAAGCTTCAAAAGCCATAGAAGAGGAGGAGTGTAGGACAATGTAGAGAAGTGAGCTCCAGAACTGGGTCCTCAATGGACTTTACCATGAAAGTAAAATGACAGCCTACAGAATGGGAGAAAATATTTGGTAACCACATACCTGTTAAAGTTTTAATATACAGAATATATGATGAAATCATTCAACTGAACAACAGAAAGACAAACAACTCAATTTAAAAATGGGAATAAGACTTGAATAGACACATCTCCAAAGAAGATATACTAATGGTCAAAAAGCATATGAAAAGACATTCAACATCATTAACCATTAGGGAAATACAAATCAAAACCACAGTGAGATACTATTTCACACTTTTTAGAAGGGCAGCTATTTAAAAAACTGAAAATCACCTGTGTCAGATAGGATGTGGAGAAATAAAAACACTTATTCATTGCTGATAGCAATGCAAAATTGTGCAGCCACTGTGGAAGACAGTTTGGTAGTTCCTCAGAAAGCTAAATATAGAACTACCAAATGAGCTGGCAATCCCACTACTATATATATATATACCCAAAAGAACTGAAAGTAGGGCCTGGAAAAAATATTTGCACACCAATGTTCATAGTGGCATTATTCACAACTGACAAAAGATGGAAACAACCCCAGTGTCCATCATCAGATGAATGAATAAACAGAATGTGGTATATACATGCATAGGAATATGATTCTGCCATAAAAAGGAGTGAAGTCCTGATACATGCAACAAGATGGTAATATCTGGAAAATGTGCTTATTAAAATTTCTTCACTTTAGCAGTTCTGAAAATTCTAAAACTAATTGAACTGGTTTTCTAGTAATCTGATTTTAGAATTTACTCTTTGTACTTAATTCCTTGAAGGATATTAACCAGACATTCTCAGTTTTGTTCACAGAAGTAAGATAATGTCTCAAAGCAAAACCAGACAAAGCAGTGTCAGGAGCACCTTATGACCTAGTAAATTTGGAACTTTTCTCATAAACAAAAAGCTTGATATCCTTGAATGGTAGGCTGAGAAAGGAGCCATGGAGACCTTGCACCTGCACACCAATATCTAAAATGTGGTTTATTAGCTGCTGAAATCGAGGACAAGCTGAATGTTCTTGAGACAACACGAGACTGAGAAATTGCCTGTACTCTCCTCACAAAACCCATGGAATCACTTGTTTTTCTTCTCTTCTACCGCTCTCCTCTGCCTATAGAAACCTAGGTCCCATTCTCACTTTGAATTGGTTTTGGGAAGATTCCTCCTCTTCCTTGCTTGAGCACTCACAATAAAATCACTTTCTCACTGAGAGACGTGTTTGTCCTTTGTGGCACCAGATCAGAAGGGATCTTATCTTGGAAATAGCCATACTTACCATAACAATTGATGAAACTTGAAGATATCCTGTTGAGTGATTCAAGCCATACACAAAATGCCAAATATTGTATGATTGCACTGATTTAAAATAATTAGAATAAGTAAACTCATAGAGTCAGTATCTAGAATATAGATTTCCAGGATTGGGCTGGGTATAGAGAATGGGTGTGAAGGTTTTATGTCGTACAAGCTTCCGTTTTGCAATGATGGAAATGTTTTGGTAATGAATTATGGTGATACTAGCACAATATTGTGAGCATAATTAACAGCACTTAAATATATATGTGAATATGATTAAAAGGGGAAATGATAGATTGTATATATGGTAACAGGATAAAATTAAAAAAAAAAATCCGTAGAACTGGACTACAGAAAGAGTGAACCCTAAGTTAAACCATGAACTGGACTGTTGTTAATAGTACAATTACAAAAATGTGCTATCGTCAGTTGTAACAAATGTTCCACACAATGCAAGGTGTTAATAATAGAGTTGTATATGGGAATCCTGTTTTTTTTTCGCATGGTTGTTCTGTAAACCCACAACTTCACTAATGAAGAAAAAAAAATGCATAGAAGTTCCCCATGCCCTTGCTAACCCCTGCCTCACCCCTTCCACATTATAGGGCTGAGCAGCTGGTGTCCCTATTGTGGATCCCTGGCCCGGTCCCAGAGAGAGCAGAGTAGGCTCTGGGTGCACAGTGGGGAGCACATATGTCAGTACTATTGGGGGGATATCTGAGACACTGAGTCAGGGAACACATTTCAGCTTGCCCTCCCAGAGTTTGTCCTGAGGGCAGAGAAGCTGCCGGCAGAGAGCTGAGACAGTTTGAGAAACAGGTTGAAAAGGCCCGTGTCAAAGGACTGCCTGCATTAAGTCACAGGAGAGAGCACCTAGGATGGGGAAGGGGTCTGTTCCAAAGGGAATAAAGGGGCTGTTCACTCAAGCTCCTGTGAACTGCAAATGGGGAAATCCCGGGGACTCTATCGAGGCTCCCCAGCTCCAGGCCCAAGCATGCTCAGATAAGACAGAGAGGACCCTGCCTACCCCATTTACCTCAGGCTATTCTGCTTGAAAGGCTGGTAAAGCTCAGAAAAGGACCACCAGCCAAAGCAGAGCCAATTTTCAAACAGACCGATGGGTACTTTTTGCCTCGATTTCTTTTGAAAATCTCAGTCATATCACTAGTTGCATACAAACTTAAGGGACAACCCAAGACTAAATCCCAGAGTTAGTGCTTTAAAATATTAAAATGTACAGTGTGCAAGAATAGGTTAAAAGACAAAAAAGAAACAGGAAATGGTGGCCCATTGTAAGGAGCAAGATAAAAATCCAAAACCCATCAACAGAGAGATCCATTGTGGAGAGAAATGGAGAAATAGGAAGACTCATTTATCGTGGGTGGGTATATGAAATTATGCAGCCACTGTAGAAGACAGTTTGGTGGTACCGGAGAAAGTTAGGTATAGAATTACCATATGAAATGAAAATTGCACTTATACCCCAATGATTTGAAAGCAGGTACTGCAACAAATATTTGCACACCAATGTTCATAGTGGCATTATTCACAATTGCTAAAAATTAGAAGAAACCCAAGTGTCCATCAACTGATGAAAGGATAAAATGTTGAATATACATAAAAAGACATTATTCAGCAGTAAAAAGGAATAAAATTCTGATACATGTGATAACATAAAATTCTAAAGACATCATGTTGAATGAAATAAGCCAGACACAAAAGGACAAATACTGTAATGACCTCACTAATATGACATAATTAGAATAGGCAAATCCGTAGAGACAGAATCTAGAGTGTGGATGACCTGGGGACATGGTGGGGTTAGGGATTAAGGGGTTAATCGTTATTCTAAAGAGTTTATATTTGTGTTGATTGTAAATTTTGGTAATGAATGGTGGTGATTGTAGCACAACATTGTGAATGTAATTAACAGCACTGGAATATATATGTGTATGTGATTAAAAGAAGAAATTTTAGGTTGAATGTATGTTACTACAGCAAAATAACACAAACAGTGAAATCTATTGTAAATGATGGACTATATTTAATATTACAGTTACAAAATGTTCTTTCATGAATTGTTACAATAGGGTGATATATGGGAACACTGTATTTTATGCATTGTGACAGTTTGATATTATTTATGAACTCCAAAAGGAGATATAGATTATGTGTGTAAACTTGTCTGTTCCTCTGGGCATAATACCCTATGATTGTATTATATTCAGCTGAGACATCTGATAAAATTATGTTAAGATTAGGGCTTGGATTCAACCACAACATTAGAGTGCGACTCAATATTGAGTCCCAGCCCCCTTGGTGGGCTGATAAAACCAACTCTCACATGGAAGTAGATACACAGAGAAGAACACAGAGGAAGAGAGACAGCTCATAAGACAAGGCAGAGGCCCTTGGAAGAAAGATGAGCCTGATAGTCTATAGCTGGCCTTGTGAAGAGAACAGAGAAGCTGAGCCCAGAAAGAAACAAGCCCTGGGGAAAGAGACGAAACATATGCTATCCTACAGCTGAGATTAGAAGCAACTGGGACCACCTACAGATGAGATTAGAAGAAGCTGGGACCATGGAGCCTTAAGAGGAAGAAGGAAGGCTTGAACCCACACAGACATCACCCGTCATCTTGCTCCAACACGTGGCCAATGATTTTGGGTGAGAAAGTACCTCTTCTGGTACCTTGAGTTGGACTCTTTAGGGCCTTGTGACCGTAAGTTTCTACCCCAAATAAATACCCTTTATAAAATCCAATAGATTTCTGGTACTTTGCATCATCGTCCTTTTGGCTAATACATGCGTGATTTTTCTATTAAAGTACAACTTCTTGGTGACTGTAAGCTTCTACTCCAAATAAATACCCTTAATAAAAGCCAATAGATTTCTGGTACTTTGCATCAGCATCCCTTTGGCTAACTAATACATGCATGATTTTTCTATAAAAGTACAACTTCTCTAATATTAAAAACAAAGCAAAAGAAGACAAAAATGCACTTGACTTGTGAGCTTGTAAATTATTTGAGTCTCCCTGAGGTATCAGAGTTCCAGCTCTAAAATATTCTGAGGAAAAAGAAGGGAATGAGGGCATAGGAGAAGTATTAACAATTATATTCAAAGCCAACAACTAAAGGAGAAATCAGAAATGTTTTACCAGGAATTCTGTGATTATGTTGATTACTACCTAGAGACAGAGATTTATGCCCAAATTTATAAGTTGAGGATCAGTCTGACAGATGGAAAATTGGGGAGGGCATCCCAGGCAAATAGCTCTGCAAGAAGGGGGCAGATTGAGTTTAGAGAATTGCAAATATTTAGTTTTGATACTCCATAAACTTCAAGATGGGAAAAGTCTGGGCTCAGGTAGAGTTATTCCTGAATTCCACTCACAAGCTTTAGATTTTGTCCTATGGGCAATGGGGGCTCTGTTAGAAAACTTTTTTAGCAAATTTGTGATGGGATCAGATTGGCACATCGTAAAGCGCGTTCTTCCAAATTGGGAACTGTGCTCTAGAAAGTGAAGAAAAGAACAGAGAGAGTAACAAGACTTTCTCTGTGTAACTATGGTAGAGAATTGAGCCTGAATTAGAGCAATGCTGGTGGGAAGAAGAACTTTAGGTCTAGAGGACATTCTTGTATGCACACAAAATATGAGTTAGTATCAAAATTGTATGAGTGAGGTGCAAAACGTGGAGTTGGGAGAATCGAGTCTAATTCCAATATGTTTGTCCTGACCACTGGGTGTGGTCTAAAATCAGTACCTGTTTCTGTGGTGTATATATATGTGTGTGAGTGTGTGTGTACATATATATATATATATATTTTTTTTTTTTTTTTTTTTTTTAGTTTGCTTGTCTACTGAAAGCAGATGCCATAAAATGGAGTGGCTTTTAACAATGGGAATTTATTAGCTTACAAATAATAAAGTTAATATTAAATCAAGGCATCAACAATGCAATGCTTCCTGCCTGAAGACTGGCTACCAGTGATTCTTGACTCCTTTCCCACATGACAAGGCACATGGTGGCATCTGCTCATCTCTCCCTTCTTTTCTGGGTTTGGCTGCTTTCAGATTCTTGCTTTGGTGCTCATTCTTTTATATAGGACTCCAGTAATGGGATTAAGACCCAATCTGAATTAGGTGGATCACACCTTAGCTGAAATAGCCTCATCAAAAGATTTTACTTAGAGTGGGTCCACCACTACAGGAATGTATTAATTTAAGAACATACTTTTCTGGGGTAATACAGTCCAAACCACCACACTCCACCCTCTGTACCCCAAAAAGACTGGTTCTTTCCACATACAAAATACATTCCTTCCATCACAATATCCCAAATCCTTAAGTCATTTTGCCAACAATGCTAAGTACAAGTTTCATCAAAATTGTTTATAGCTGAGGTCTGTCCTGCGGCACAATTCCCCACAGTCTTGGATCTGTGAAACCTAGAGAACAAGTTATCTGCTTCCAATATACAAGGGAAGGACACTTATAGAATAAACATTCCCATTCCCAATGGGAGAAATTGGAAGGAAAATAGGGGACACAGTTCCCAAACAGTTTCACAACCCTTCAGAGAATACGCCATTAAATTGCAAGTTCTGATAGTCATCTATAGAATGATGTTTTATCCTCCAAGCCTGAAGGAGTGGCAGCCCCACCCTCTCCATGTGTTGCACAGTGGCCATGCTCTCCCCAAACATTGGGGTGAAGGTTCCAACCTCTTCAAGCATTGGTGATTTGGCCAGACTAACAGCAATCCCCCAGGCATCTGAGAAAACTGGTAGTAACACTCTTCCTGGTCAATGAGGCAAAAGTCTACTCTTCTTCAGGTGCTGGGGTAATCTCTCCCTATCCACACATATGGGTGGGTCCACTTTCTTGGCCTGAAAAACTCTCTTCAGTAGAGACTTAGTGCCCGTGGTCCCAGCCTCGAAGTGATTTTTCCTTCAATCTACTCTTTACTGTCCCTTTCAGTCCAGGTTGTCAATGGCTCCTTTCACACAGATCTTACAAAGAACTTGTCAGTTTCACATGTAGTACATGACAAATTTGAATTTGAACACCTTTAACTGGCCTAGTCCTCCCTGATAGGAGCTGTTCAAACATGAAGTGCCACCCAATACCCTCTCCACAGCAACTCCATACTAAATTAATGATAAATCTTAGCTGTTATTACTACTGTTCATATCCTTCTGTTTAAAAAAAAAACAAAATTAATAAACCAAAATGTATATCAAAATATTTTTGTAAGAGACACCGAAGCTGCTTTATTCTGACAACAGCTGCACCTCAATGAGAATATGACATCACAAGATGCAGGAGTGTGGCAAGATTCCTTCTCTCTGAGTGCCAAAACAGAGTTTACAGTTTATATGTCAGATGTTCATGTGTTTCCTTACACATCACCTCTAATATTGTTTTGAACTGTTACTACTCGATAACATTTCAAGGCCTTGTGCATCGTTGTGGCAATAACCATGTTTTCGTATATATCTAATTCTCCCGGTACTAGTAGGAGGAAGTAAATTTTGTTTTTTTTCACTTAATCTTTTCCAGTTCAACATTGCAATTGGCAGTAAATCAAATGTCAGTGTGCAGTAATGACATTTCATTTTGTCTGTCACTCTAGGCTTTCCTAGGAAAACTAGCACAACAGAAGTAGCAAGTACATTTATAAATCAGATTGAGGATGATGCAGGCAATGTTCTCAGTTAGAATAGGTAATAGCCATTAATGTAAAGATCTAGAGCTAAAATGGAGGTGGCCCAGAAAATAGAAATCTAACAAAGATAGGATCAGTTTTCTCCATACTTTTCAAAGAGATAGAAGTTAAAATAAAAATGAGTCAGCATTTGCATATTAGTTCAGCAAAAATTAAATATGTAAATACCTAATATCCAAATGTGGTCAAAGTATAGTGAAACTTTTACACATGCCATAGAGCCTTGGTATTAGCATATTTAGTATGCTCAGTTTTGATTATTAAAGAAAGCTGTAGAGGTCTAGGACATATAGTGTTTTCAGTGTAGCTGAGGCATGAAGGTCAATTCTGAACCACGAGAGCCAAAGTGCAGGACAAGTTACTCAGGTTTTGAGTGATCCTTATTGCCTACCCAGCGTCCTATTTCCATTCAATTCTGTTGCTGTCTACACATTATTAAAGATATCATTCCTGTTAAATAGTCATAAATTTTATTTCTGATAAATCAGATTACAAAAGGACAATTACATCTCTTTTTCATTTGATAAATGACAAAAAAATAAAAAGATTCAATCAAATAACAATGGGACAAAAACTCATGATTCCAACAATTCCCCTGTGTGCCTACCTGTTTTCTAGATATGTTGGGGGAATGGGAGGGTCAGTTGGCTTAGAAGTTTGTTGGGGGAACCTCTGGTCTCAATTTCCTCCTGAAGTCCTTACAGTTTCTTTCTTATATTTTCATAACTGTAAAAATAGTTGGTTGAAACCTCTACTTAGAAATCCTGTAAATAAATATTTCTAGAAATAAATCACTTATCTACTATATAGTACTTTCTAAATTTTGTTAGAAATTGTTTATACATTTTCCTGCATCATATTTTCTCCTGCAAACTAAATTTTCCTTAAAAAAAATTGAGCAGATAGTATTCTATTGAAACTTTCTTCTATGCCCACCTTGAAGTAAAACACTTATCCAAAGTTACTTTTCCATCCCTGCTCAGTAGTCTCCCTCATAATACTCAGATTGTTCCAAAAATTCACTCTCTTCCTGGAAACATTACCTTATTATCAGAAACTGATCACTTCCTAAATATAATTTTCCTTGTTTACATGTAAAATTTTACTCAAAATTTGTAAAAAGTTATATTTAAAAAACAGTGTATATGAGTAATATTTTGAAACATTTCTTCACACTTGTATTAGTTTTCTATAGCTGCATACAAATTACAATAAAATTAGCACCTTGAAACACTGCCCATTTATTATTCCATAGTTTCTCTAGATCAAATTCCCGGGAATAGATGAATTTGTTCAGGGTCTCACAAGACTGAAACCAAGGTGACAACTGCTCTGTATTCCTCTCTGGATCTTGGGATTCTCTTTCAAGCACATGTGGTTGCTGGCAGAATTCAGTTCCTAAAATTTTTAGAACCTAAGCCACATCTTTTGCTGTTGGTGAGGGGTTACTTTCAGAGCCTAGAGGCCATCCACAGTTCCTTTTCATGTGGTCCACCCCATATGCCCTCTCACACTTTGAATTTCCTGACTTCTAATCATCCTACAATGCTGCTATATAACCACTAATATACAATGCTGTTATATATCTTATATAACAAAACATAATCTTAATACTGACCGTGCCATCATCATTTATTTGCCTTATAAAAGAACCTATCATGGGCATGAATATCACATCCTCTTCACTGAGTCCATCCACACTTAACTGTAGGGGACACAAGTCATGTAAACCAAGGGGTGAGCAGCTTGGGCATCGTCTTAGAATTCTGCCTCATACAATATGACAATAGAATTCGTACCTGGTAATCCATGAAGCCAAGATCTTACAATTTATTAAAGCAAGAGATTGGAAGCAATTCGATTGCCATGACTCCTCAAGATGATCAGGAATATCTGATTTGATGGTTAGTTTTATGCATCAACTGGGCTATAGCATCCAGGTTGCAATCAAACACAAATCCACGTGTTGCTCTGAAGGTATTTTGCTGTATAGAAGCGGTTAATATTGGCATGCAGGTGTCCTTTGGAAAAGGAGATTACTTCAATAACGTGTGTACCCCCAGTCAGTCAGCCACAAGAGCTTACAGGCAAAACTTAGCTTTTCCTGTGGAAGAACTTCTGCCTCAATGCTGCAACATTGGCTTGGCCCAAATGTTCTAGCCTGTTGGTTTACCATATGAATTTTGAACTTGCTAGTCTCTACAATTGCATAAGCCAACATAAAACAAATCTATATATTTCTTTACCCAAAGACTGGTATATTTGGCAAAGAAATTCTTACAATGGGTCAAATTGTTTATATTTATGTATGTATACTCTTATGTAAATCTATTCCACCGCAAAAATTATTGGCTAGGCTTATGATCAATGATTTCTACAACCAAAGGGCAGATGTAGGCAGATGACATGAGTATTGAAGAGAGGATTTTGGAGCCTCAAGATTGGGGAATGAGCAATGGATTAAAGTAGACATTATTATTCTGTTATAGACATTATTATTCTAGCAATGGAAGAAGTTTTATCATTGATATAAAGGCAGTGGCCACCAGAAGTTCTGAGGGGAGGGAGAGGGAAGAATAAGTGTAACATGGGGGCATTTGTGGGACATTGGAGTTATCCAACATGACATTGCAATGGTGAATACAGGCCATTATACATTTTGTCAAAACCTATAAAATTGTGAGGAGCAGAGTGTAAACTATAATATAAGCTATAGTCCATGGTTAGTAGCAATGCTTCAATATGTGTTCATCAATTGTAACAAACATACCACACTAATGAAAGATGTTATTAATGTGAGAAAGTGTGTGAGGGGGAGGGGCTGGGGCATAAGGGAATCCCCTTTATTTTTTATGTAACATTTATGTAACCTAAAGTTTATTTTAAATATACAAAAAATTTTTTTTAATAGAAAACATAAAAAAGAAAAGATGATTTTGGAGTAACAGAGACAAAGGTGATGCAATAGGGGAGAAAATGTGCATGTGTGTGAAACATATATGATTCTTTCACTTCTCATGAGACATATAAATTAATATAAAATAATTTCATGAAAGTAATTTTTAAATATTGGCAACACGTTGTTGACAAAGAATTGTTATCTTGATAAGAAGATCACAAACAATAAGAAAATGGCCAATAATGGGAATCACAGCAGTGGAAATAAAAATGGCCAACAAGCATATGAAAAGCTGCTGAGCTTCCTTGGTAGTGGTCATTGAAAGAAAAAATAAAATACACTCACCTACTAGTCTCCACTCTTGGTGTAAATGTAAATTATTATTGGTTTCTTAAAAGCATTATCAATATTTATAAAAATTCACCACTATAGAGAAAGAGACATGGACTAGGGATGGTTCAGGCTCTCCTTCTCGGAGTCAGTAGAAGAATTGGCAGTGACTTTAGGGTTGTACCCTTGGTAAAGCATGATTTGGCAATATTCATGAATTCTCAAGCCCAGCTCAGGCCTTGGATAACTTTGAGTCACTTAGCATGTCCCTGAATAAATGCGTTGCTCTGCCCATTTGAAGCAACAAGCTTTTCCCTCCTTCAAGAATCATAAAATTTCAGAGATAGTGGGAACCCCAGAAAGGTTTCGTGCCACCAGACCAGGTCGTGTGATATAAGATGGGCTGACAGGTGGACACTTCAAGAAGAACTAACTGGACGTGAGGGATTAGACAGGACTAAAAGACTCATATTCAAACTTCTCTGTGCCATATTCTTTGGAGGAGACAGAAGTCCATAGAAAATCTGGCAAGGGCATGAAAGGATTTACCTCACTAGCTGAGAAATTCTTACTTAAAATAAATACATTTATATGTTTATTAAAATTTTAGCATATAACATGTCCTTTTCCCCGGTAATGCTTCATTTGGAAATAATTCCTTACAAATAAAAGTATTTATGTTTAAGATATAAAGAGATGCCTCTTTGTTGTCTGTCGTCTTTCTGGAGAGCCAAAACACAAAAACAAAACCAACTTTAAATGGCCTGGTTGATTGACAGATGGTCAATTTCACAAGAAATCAGACATTGCTATTTTGGAAAAATAAGTGGATATTGAAAAGAGCAGATTATATCTATAAAGAGGGATGTTTATGGTGTATCCCTGAGCATTAAAAGCAGGGTACAGAGTAATGGGCAGTATATGATTCAATTCTTTTGTAAAGGTAAAAAAAAAGAATTATAATCCCCATGTTTTTCATATATAGGTTTGTATAAGAGTGGAGAAAGGTAAAGAAATATACAAAACAGGCTGTTTACCTCAGTCACCTGGAACTGAAGGAAGTTGCAGAACTAAGGTTAATTTATTAACTAAAACAGTATTGTTTCACTTGTCAAAATGAGCTTTAACTTTAGCTTTATTATTTTATTACATTGTTACTTTTGAAAGAGTAAAGAAATTAAATAAAGATTGTTACAAATATCCATACGTAATTGTGAAATTACTTAAAGGTATATGATTCTTGTCTCAATATTTAAAAAATAAATAAAAACACCATTGTCAAAATTAAACTAATATCAGTTGTCTCTAAAGCCTTGATAAGATTTTCAAAACTCTTTGTCAATGTTGCATATTACTTAAAGAGTTATAGAAATGTTTATTTCTTTGTTAGATCATTTAAGAATCTGAACTTACCTTATAGAAGGTAACATACATGAAAATTTTCATAGATCTTCAAAGAAAACATTTAATAATATAAATGTCTCCCAGGTTTGCTTAATAGTCTTAAGAGATGAATAGAACAGACTTTCTGGATCTATCTGCAGTTATCTGTCTTTTTCTCACAGTTGGCTTATATTTGAATCTCCAAGCAATCTGTGGTATAATGAAAAACTAAGCTGGTACTTGTGCCACATTCTTGAGGAAGAAACCTCTAAATCTTTGGAATTTTCAGGGACAGGAGGGCCTTTTATTCTTCAAGGGGCGCCAAGGAGAACACAGAGAGTTACAGGATGGAGCCAGCCAAACCTACAGTCTTGGGGTGGGACTGGCCATTCCAGAAAGACCAACCATGTAATTAGGGGGTTATATCAACCCACAGCTCACGTGTCTCGGAAAGGAGGAGGCTGCAGATTGAGTGCAACCACGAAATCATTGATCCTATCAATCATGCCTACCTGATGAGACCTCATACAACCTGGGACACCAGGAGCCCATAAGAGGATAAGGTACATCTCTGTGCTGAGAAGGTGAGGCGTTCTGATTCCAGTGTGGAGAACTCAGAAACCTGCATTTGAGACACTCCCAGGCCTCTCCTTAAGCATATCTTCTTTTGGCTTCTTATTTGTATCCTTTTACTATAATAAAAGTAATAAAACTATAATTGTAAGTACAGTGCTTTCAGTGAGTTCTGCGTGTCATCCTAGAGAATTTTCAAGCACAATGGGATATTGGAAACCCTGGTTTGTAGTCAGAGGGTCAGAAGTGTGGGTGACCTGGGCCACAGCACTGGTGACTGGTACCTAAACAGCCCCTTGTACAATTGCCCCTGACCTCTGCTACCTTTCCCTTGTAGTAAGCGTTTGCTTCAAGCTAAACAAATCCTTCACTCCCGCGGGAGGTCTACTAACCTCCACCCTGGACCACAATAAAGGCAAAAGCCTTCAGGTTCCTCTTGCTTGCTTGTGTGCTCCTCACTTGCTGGTTGAGCCACCTGAGCTGATCATGGCACACTTCTCTATCTAAGACCTATGAATAACAAACTAGCTTTTCTCATTCATCATGGTCTTGATTTCCTATCATGATGCACCTAACCTGTACTAAGACCTAAATTTAAAATCTGACAACTAATTTGGAACTGATGGATTGATATGGAAACAAGGGATTTAGGTAACTCTGAGAGGCAGAAGACTTGGACATGCATATTCCCCACAACCTTCTTCTGCCTTTTTTCACCTCCTCCTGTGTCTTCTATGTCCTGTATCTTAGCCTCTTTAGGTAGATGCCCATAGAGTTTCTTCTCCACACTGGTAGAGTTTTAAGAATGAAAAACAGTATTATTAATAATTATGCTGAGACAAAATGCACAAGCCATTAGTGTCACAGAGAAATTAGAACATATAGTTACTCTGCCTTTAGCTTTTCACAAGCTCACTTCCTTCTCCCCATTTAAGAATTACCATTAGAATGGATCTTACATTAGTCGTTTATGTCTTTGCATTATTCAAACGGCTTTCTCCCCCAACAATTTTTAAGCATTACCTCACATGAAAAATAAACATATGCCTTTCTTTTATAAAGGAGGCAAGAAAGATTGCCTTTGCAATGTTTAATTTTATGATGTTTTAAAAAGATGACCTTATGATTCAATGCCTTTAATCTAAGACATTTGTTACTGCAGCCTGATTTTTTTTTTTTCTCTATTAGAGGGCTATGAACACAACTGAATACAGAAAGATAAAGCCAAACTGGTGACTGTTGGAAAATAAATCAAGTAAGATTTCCCTGGATTTACCTCATAAGGTATGTGCAGGCTTTTTGAAAAGCATTTTTGAATTATAATTGAATGCAATAAACTACACATATATAAAGTGAACAGCCTGATAATTTTTTTATATATGTATTATAATCAAGAATATAAACACATCCATTACCCCCAAAAGATTTCCTTGTGCCCTTTAGAAACCTTTCATCCCACCCCACCCTAAAGTCTCTAATCCCAATGCAACCATTGACCTTCTCTTTGCAACAATGAAGTTTCCTTCAACCTGTAGGGTTTCGTTAAAATTTCTTTTACTGCAATTCTTATAGTGCTGAATACTTTTAAGATTTTCTCTTTATCACTGGTTTTGAGTAAAGTGCTTACAATGTACTTTGGTGTAATATTCTCTGTGTTTCTTGTGCTTTGGATTCACTTAACTTCTTGGATCTGTGGTTTCATAGCTTTCATCAGGTATGGAAGACTGTCAGGTATTATTTTCATTATTTCTTCAATTAAATTTCTTTCCCTCCCTCTTTTTCCCCAAAAAGACAATTACACATATGTCAAGCCTCTTGAAGTTGTCCTGCCACTCTTTAATGTGTTCTTCATTTTTTTCTCTGTGTTTAATTTTGGATACATTCCATTATTTTCTTTTCAATTTCACTAACCTTTTCAGGTACCACACCTCTTGTCTTGACCTCAACTGTGTTTGACGTTTATGTAACCGTCATTAAATTTGCCCAACAATATGCTTAAAACACACTAGGTACTTGTTTAGTTTGCCGAAGTGCTGCCAGTGCAAACTACCAGAAATGGGTTAGCATTTATAAAGGGGATTTATTTGGGTTAAACTTGATGTTCTGAGGCCATGAAATGTCCAAATTAAGGCATCATCAGAGGTGTTTTCTCACCAAAGTCAGCTACTGTTGTTTCTGTCATCTGATCCATGGCCGTCATTCTCTGCCAAGGTCTCTGCCTTCCTCTCCAGAATCTACTATGTCCCAGAGCTCGGCTGTGGACAACCAGCCATAGGGCTTGTCTCTTTCCAGGCCTCCTCTCTGTCTTAGCTGCTCCACTTTCTTCCTGAGTTCAACAGCAAGCTATCAGTCATATGGCCTATCTCTCTCTGGGCCTCAGCTCCTTGAGCTTCCTGGGGCTTCTGTTTTCTGTAGTCCACTCTCTAACATTGCAGAATCAATATAATAAGGCAGCTTCTGTTTCCTGTGTGTGTCTCCATTTATATCAAACTTGTCAAGAGGGTGGAGACTCAACCTGAATCATGCCTCACTAATGTAGTATTAAAAGGGTCTCACATCCTCAGGAATGGATTAGTTCACAAACATAATCTTTCTTTTTTTTGGGATTCATTAAAGCATTTCAAACTGCCACAGTACTCAATTAACATTAATTGAACAAATCAATAAAGTTGTCATCACCTCTTCTTTTATTTTTAATCGTCATTCTGATTTAGAAAGATGTGGCTTTTTTAATTTTATCCACTATCATATCTCTTGATGAGTATGTCTAATTTGTCTTCTACATTTGTTAATAGTGTCAATTCCATTCTTCAAACTTCCATTTTGAGGAGTTTTGTTGTTTTTTTGGTATTTACCTCTAATT
>JAKSZT010017825.1:147235-170858 GCA_026826555.1 Tolypeutes matacus | reverse complement strand
CAATAGGACATAAACAAATAATAAAAATACAGGCAAACACTGCATTACCCTTTGCTACTTGACAAATCATGTAAACTGCTCTAGGATTAGAAAGAAAGTCAATTTTGGAAAATCAGTGAAGTTACTCAGAAATTGAAGTTGAGTGAGGGTAAATCTATATTTGATCATTGCATACCAAAACACCTGACATTAAGGTCATTAGCAAATGATTGTACAAATTTCCTCTGTTCACTGTCCTCTGAAGATTTTACCATATACATAATCTAACATATCTCTTTTTAATCATATTCACATGTATATTTCAGTGCTGTTAGTTGTGTTCACAATGCTGTACTACCATCACCATCATCCAGTACCAAATCATTCCATCATTCCAAATAGGAACCATGCACAGTTTATGCCTTGATTTTCCTCTCTCCTCATCCCATCCCCTGGTAACCTATATCCGAATTCTGACTCTGAGTTTTGTTTGCTTATTCTAATTATTTCAAAATCAATAAGATCTTACAATATTTGTGCTTTTGTGTTTGGCTTATTTCACTCAACATAATGTCTTCAAGATTCCTCCATGTTGTCACCTGTATCAGGCCTTTGTTCCTTTTTACGGCTGAATATGTGTATACACCATATTTTATTGATCCATTCATCAGTGGATAGACACTTGGTTACTTCCATCTTTTGGCAACTATGAATAATGCTGCTGTGAACATCAGTGTGCAAATATCTGTTCAAGCCCCTGCTTTCAATTATTTTGGGCATGTACCTGGTAGTGGGATTTCTGGGTCATATGATAGTTCTACTCTTAGCTTTCTGAGGAACCACTAATTTCTTTCACAGTGACTTAACCATTTTACATTACCAACAGCAAAGACTGAGTGTTCTAATTTCTTTGCAAAGAAGTTTTTTGCGTTTTTTTTTTTTTTTTTTTTTTTTGATGAGGTCGACTTTATCTATTTTTTCTTTTGTTCCTTGTGCTTCGGGTAGAAGGCCTAAGAAACCATTGCCTAACACAAGGTCCTGATGATGCTTCCCTATGTTTTCTTCTAAGAGTTTGACAGTTCTAGCTTTAAAAAAAAGCACAATTTAAAGGAATTTTTTAAGTGATTTCAATGGTCCAAGTTTAAATCTAAATAAGAATAGAAGGTACTTTTTCTCACCTTTACTTGATAGATGGGTGGTGTTTTAGTTTGCTAAAAGCTGCCAAGGCAAAATATCAGAAATGGGTTGACTTTTTTACAATGTAGATTTATTAACTTATAAATTTACAGTTCTGAGGCTATGAAAGTCTACAAATCAAGGCATCAGCACAAGATGCTTTCTCCTGGACCTGCAGCTGTGGTCAGTCAGGTACATGGCAGCATCTGCTTGCCTCTTCCTTCTCTAGCAGGCCTCGTTGCTTTCAGTTTCTGGCTTCAGAGGCTCCACCTCAACTTCTGTGTTCTGTTGATTTCAGCTTCTGGCTTCCAGGGCCAACTCTCTGTTTCTGGGCATTTCTCCCTGCTTTTGTGGCCTCCTCTTTCCTGTTTATAAGATTCCAGCAAGAGGACCAAGACCCACACTGTGCTGTGCTCAAGTGAAGCAATACAATCAAATGGCCCTCAACTGAATCCAATCCAATCAGAAGGTCCCATACCTTACAGGAAAGCACCAATTTAAGAATATAATTTTCTGAT
Organism: Tolypeutes matacus; assembly: GCA_026826555.1. Taxonomy (NCBI): domain Eukaryota; kingdom Metazoa; phylum Chordata; class Mammalia; order Cingulata; family Chlamyphoridae; genus Tolypeutes; species Tolypeutes matacus. The sequence continues at coordinate 169,185 of JAKSZT010017825.1, read as the reverse complement.
GTCCACAAAAGCCTCAAGCTACCACAGCTGGTCACAGGATAGATTAGAATTTTTTTTTTTAATTTAAAAACACATTTTGACTGTACATCTGAGATGTAGTACACATAGCCTCCTATTCAATAAATCAAATATGTATTGAACAAGTGAATGTATGAATAGTCAAACAAAATAAGACTGTAGAAACAATATAAGCACAATACTCAAAATGAATTTTCTTTCAACTGTAGAGTTCCCCAGCAAAGGAAATCCTAAAACTAGGCCACTGTTTTAGCTCTAAGTTTATGGTTTCTCTCAGAAAGGTACTTCCAGTAAGGATGAGCCTAAGAAAAAGTTGTAAATTAGATAGAATTAGTTCTCATTTTACCCAGGATTCAATATTCTACTAAGTTATGTGATTAATTCATTTTTTTTAACCATAACAAATGCCTTCCTCTCATGAAAACTCTGATATTAATTATGATTCTCAAGGTGAATTTACTAATGATTTATATTTTCTGATTGTATAATGAAAAGTTTGGTACATTTTGAGATGTTTCAGGTAAAACTACCTCTAGTTGCCATGACAACTTTGTATTTTTATTTCAGAGAAGACACAGGAGTTAAAGTTAAAGGTCTATCATGTGCTTACTGTGTGAACTTGAGGAAGACACTTAATCTCTCTGAGACTTGTTTCGTCTTTGGTAAAATAATGGAGAACTAATCATTGCTCACGTAGCCATATTAGTTCCTTGAAGATTAAATGAGAGCATGTAAGTGGACATGGTTTGATTTCCTTGAAAATTATAATTAAAATTATGTCAAAGATGACAAAAGGGGTGAAGAGAAAACTTCAGGATTCCCCTGAGATAGCATTGTGGGCACAGCTCCATGATTCTTTATTGCCACTAAATAAGTGTCAAGTAAAAGTGCTAGAGTCATAAAATGCCAATGACTTCCTCCAGCTCCAAATCCCCTCCAGAAATGAAGGTAAGTGGAGATCTGGGGCAGATGGAATAGTAAGGATTTGCAGAGCAAGGCACAGTCTTCCAAGTGGTTGTCCTTGTTGACAGTGGTGGAAGGAGGTGAATTAAATCCAAAGCCTACACATGGGTCTGCAATAGTGCCCAAGTCAGGGTGCTCTATTTACCAGAAATGAAATATTTGATTCAAATGAAAATTCCATTTTTACTAGTCTTCCCCAAATTGCCACCGTGTGAATTTACACACCTCATATTTATAGTAATAACATCCCTGAATTTTTGCTTAAAAATTTATTTATTTCTCTAACAAATTATGAATAATATTTATGTAATGATAATTTCATTGTCCACATAACTCCTGTGTGGCAGTTATAATAGTTATAGTTTGCTGAGGATAATTATTGCTGTCCTCAATAATTATTAATAGCTCCCCCTTCATTCTCAATAGGGGTCCATTTCAGGTGAATAATTATATAGTCTCCCTGGCTATATCTGCATGTGAACAAGAAACGGGATATATCTTTGGAATGGAGAATACTGCAAAGTTTTGAGAGTTAGAACTTTATGTTAAATGTTTAACCAACAACTCTGATGATGGTGACATTTTCAGCAATATTTTACCGATTAAAAGAGTAATGTTTAACTACTTAATTAAACTTTGTTACTTTACAAATCATGTAACATAGTTTAGAATTAGAGCAAAGTTCAGAGAAACATAAAATTAGACAGATCATAAGAAAATTAGTCTCAAGCTGAATAAGAGTGAATAAAAGCCTTCATGTGAGAGGATCAGTTGAGAGGATCATATGACTTTTATTCTTCAATTTATTAATTTTTATTATATTAATTGATTTTCTTGTTTTGAACCACCATGGCAACCTGGGATAAAACCCACTTGATTGGGGTGTATAATTCTTTTAATGTGTTTTTGGTTTTCATTTGCAAGTATTTTGTTGAGGATTTTTGAATCTGTATTCATTAGAGTTATTGGACTGTATTTTGTAATTTTCTTTTTTTGTAGTATCTTTATCTGGTTTTGGTATTAGGGTGATGTTAGCTTCATAGAATGAGTTTGGTAGCGTTACTCCTGTTCAATATTTTGGAAAAGCTTGAGATTTTTGAATGACTGGTAGAATTCAACTCTGAAGCCATCTGGTCCAGGACTTTTCCTCTTTGTGAGGTTCTGATGAGAGTTTCAATCTCTCATCAGAGATTAGGATCTGTATATAGGAATTGTATGTAGGATCTCTATGTAGGAATTGTTTGCTAAATGGTAGCTATTGTTATTGTTGGTATTATTCTTTGATGGGAGAAAATAGAAAATAGAAAAAACTGAATTTCTAAAATTTACAGTTAGAGACACCAAAGTGGTTTGATTATGGAGACAGATGCATGACAGTGAGAACATAAACAGCCCTAGAGAACAGCCTGGAGAGTTCTCTCTCCTCCAAATATCTGGAGCACTTATCGTTTATATGGTAAGAATGCCCTAATACATTATGTAGAGTTTTGTCTTTGAAATGTATTGTCACACATGCCTAGAGCTTTAGGCATTTTCAGATTTAACATTCAAAGTTTAAGACTCTTAAAATCCATGACATAGAGCGTTTCAACTTTTAATGAAAAATGAAATTCGTTTATGAGCACAGTAAGCTCATTGGGCTCTAATTGGGGTACAGTTGGTGAAAGCAGAGCAGGCAGCTTTCTTGCAAGGTTAAGCACAGAAGTAAGGGAAGGGAAATGACATTTTCTGAAGATCACCTCTGTACCAGACTTGAGACTGGATGTATTGCACTAGAAATATATATACTAGTGCTCCGAGGTAGTACATAGACAGAGATATTCAGAGTCAGGGAATTCTCTCTGTAGGAATTTTGTGCTTAATTTGATAAGGTGGGATGCTGTAATTGATAATTATTTCTCTTTACATGGCTATAACACTTCAGATTCCATTTATCATTTCTTTTGACTTTGATAGAACCCTATAAACTCTTTAGGACAGATTCTATAATTAGTCCTATTTTTCAGATAAGGACACAGAGAATCAAATCATTTTAGTGAATTGCCTAACAATCACAAAGCTAGAAAATGGCAAAGTTGGAATAAGAAGTAGTTTCTCTGACTCCAAATCTAGTGCCTTTGTGCCTGAGGACATTGATTCCTGTATTACAATGTTCCTCTTTAGGTGTTGTGGTGGTTTGCAGCTCTATGTACCCCCCAAAACTCATTTTCTTAAGCCTAATTCATTCCTGTGGATGTGAACCCACTGTAAATATGACATTTTGCTGAGGTTACTTTAACTATATTGTGGGCCTCAGTTAGGATGGGTCTTAATGCTTTCATAGAGTCCTTTATACACAAAATGAAATTCAGACGTAGAGAGAGAAAGCCACAGAAAGTAAGAAGCTGAACATCAATGGAACTGGAAGACAATGGAGAGCCCAGGAGACGTCTCCAGGTACCTACCAAGAATTGCGGCAACCAGCCCCAGAATACCATTCTTCAGGATAATAATATCACCTGATGATGAGTGATTTGGTCTTTTCTTGCTTCAAAATCATAAAATTCAAAAAATTCCAATTGTTTAACCTGACTCATTTCATGGTATTTGCTTGAGCAACCCAGAAAACTAAAACAGTTATGTACCTGGAAAAATAACTCATCCTCATTAAAGCAGGTTTGTGTGCCCTTTCTTATTGTTACTGGGTGTAGTACTGCTGTTGGCTGCTCTGGGAACAGGATCCTGAGTGTGAAGATAGTATGCACTGGGAGACTTCAGGGAATGGAACTAACTAGGAGAATTAACTGGGTTCCCTGGAGTAGTAAGGAAAGATTTGAGAGAGAGATATGTGGAATTGACCACAGAGTAGATGGGAAAAGCAGCCCAGAAGCTCGAATGTCAGCTGTTTGCAGAGCTGAGTGAATCATGCCAGCTTCCTTTCATAGGCAATTTGACAATGCATATAAAACACCAAGCACAGCTCCAAGCACCTGGTTGGTTTGCTTTTGTTTTGTTTTTTCTTTATTAGAGAAGATGTGTGTTTACAGAACAATCATGCACAAAATACTGATTTCCCATATATCACCCTCTTTTTAAGCCCTGCATTGGCTTGGAAACTCTGTTATAATTGATGATAGCACATTTTTATAAATGTACTCTTAACTACAGTCCAGGGTTTAACTTATCTTTTACTATTTCTGTAATGTAGTTCCAAGTATTTTTAAAATGTTATTCTTTTAATATATATACAATCTAATATTTCCTTTGTTAGTCACATTCATATATATATATATATTTCAGTTCTATTAATTACACTCACAATATTGTACTACTGTCACAATTATCCATTATGAAAACATTTCTTTATTCTAATTGTTTCAAAACAATGGGACCATACAATATTTGTCTTTCTGTATCTGGCTTTTTCCATTCAACATGATATCTTCAAGGTTCATCCATGTTGTCACATGTGTCATTCCTTTTTATGGCTGAATAATATTCCATTGTATCTATATGCCACTTTTCATTTATGCATTCATCAGTTGATGGGCACTTGGGTTGCTTCCATCTTTTGGCAATTGTGACTAATGCCACTTTGAATATCAGTGTGCAAATATTTCAGTTATTCTGAGTATATATCTAGAAGTGGGATTGCTAGGTTATATGGTAGTTCTATAATTAACTTTCTAAGGAAGAGCCAAACTGTCTTCCACAGTAGCTGCACCATTTTACATTCCCATCAGCAATGAACGAGTGTTCCTATTCTTTGTGTCCTCTCCAACACTTATTATTTTCCAATTTCTAATAGCAGCCATTGTAATAGGTGTGAAATGGTATCTCATTGTGGTTTTGGTTTGCATTTCCCTGATGGCTAATGATGTTAAGTACCTTTCAATGTATGTATTAGTCAGCCAAAGAGTTGCTGATGCAAAGTACCAGAAATCTGTTGGCTTTTATAAAGGGTATTTATTTGGGGTAGAAGGCTTATAGTTACAAGGCCTTAAAGAGTCCAACTCAAGGTAACATAAGAGGGACTTTCTCACCCAAAATCTGTTGCCACGTGCTGATGCAAGATGGCGGGTGATGTCTGCGAGGGTTCAGCTTTCTTCTTCTGTCTTAAGGCTCCATGGGTTCAGCTTCTTCTGATCTTAGCTGTAGGCTGGCATAAGACTCATCTCTCAGGGCTTCTCAGCTGCTCTATTCTCTTCAGAAGGTCAGCTGTAAACTATCAGGCTCACCTCGCTTCCCAGGGCCACAGGATCCTCTGTGTATCTTCTCGGTGTGTCTTCTTCCATGGGAGAGTCTGTTTTATCAGCTCACCAAGGGGATGGGGACTCAACCCTGCATGCCCTAATGAAATTGAATCAAAGCCCTAATCTTAACATAATTTACTCAAAGACATCACAGCTAAATCAAATACAATCAAAAGGATATCATGCCCAGAGGAACAGACCATTTTACAAACATAATCAATATATCATTTTGGAATTCATAAATAATATCAAACTGCCACAGTGTGCTTTCTGGCCATTTGTGTATCTTCTTTGTAGAGATGCCTATTCAAATCTTTTGCCCATTTTTAATTGGGCTGTTTGTCTTTTTATTGTTAAGTTGAAAGATTTTATAATATATTCTAGATAGTAAACCTTTATTAGATATGTGTTTCCAAATATTTACCAAATATTTACCCCTTTGTTTAGACTGTCATTTTATTTTCATGCTGAAGTTCTTTGAATTGCAAAAGTTTTAAATTTAATGAAGTCCCATTTATCTATTTTTTTTCTTTTGTTGCTTGTGGTTTGTTTCTAAAGTCTAAGAAACCATTGCATTACCCACATTTCTGGAGATGCTTTTCAATGTTTTCTTCTAGGAGTTTGATAGTTGCTCTTATATTTAGGCTTTTCATTAAATTTTGAGTTGATTTTTATTTAATGTGTGAGGTAGGGCTCCCTTCCTTTGCTTTGTGTGTGTGTGTGTGTGTGCAAATGGAGATCCAGTTTTCCCAGCACAATTTATTGAAGAAACTATTCTTTCCAAATTGAGTGGTCTTTGCCTGCTTGTGGAAAATGAATAGGGTTGATTTCTGAGCTCTCAACTCACTTCCATTTATCTGGAAATGTCTGTTTTTGTGCCAAAACCATGTTGTTTTGATTACCGTGGTTTTATAATTAGTTTGAAGATCAGGAAGAAGGCTTTAGCCATTTAGGGCCCCTTACCCTTCCATATAAATTTGACGATTGGCTTTTCCATTTCTACAAGGAAAGTTGTTGGAATTGTGGTTGGGATGGCATTGAATATGTAAATTGCTTTGGGTAGGATTGACATCTTAATGGTAATTACTCATCCAATCCATGATCATAGAATGTCTTTCTATTTAGGTGTTCTTTGATTTCTTTTAGCAATGTTTTGTAGTTTTCTGTCTATAAGTCCTTTATATCCTTGGTTAGATTTCTTCTTAGATATTTGGTTCTTTTGGTTGCTGTTGTGAATGATTTTCTCTCCTGATTTCTTCTTCTGAATGTTCATTTCGTTTGTATATAAACACTACTGAAGTTTGGGTGTTCATCTTGTACCCTGACAATTTGCTGAATTCATTTATTTGCACTTGGAGCTTTGTTGTGGGTTTTTGAGGATTTTCTGAATATAGAATCATGTCTCCGCAAATAAGAAAAAATTTACTTCTTTCTTTCCTAATTGAATGATTTTTATTTCTTTTTCCTAACTAATTTTTCTGCCAAGAATTTCCAGTAAAATGTTGAATAACAGTGGTGACAGTGTGCATCCTGTCTTGTTCCTGAACTCAGAGGGAAAACTTTCATTTATTACCATTAAGTATGATATTACCTGTGGGCTTTTCATATATGCCTGTATTATGTAGAGGAACTTTCTCTTCCATTCCTTGTGTTCTAAGTATTTTGATCAAGAAAGAGAGCTGTATTTTGTAAAATACTTTTTCTGAATCAAGATGATCTTATGTGTTATTTTTTGTAATTCTATTAATGTGGTGTATTAAATTACTTGATGTTCTTATGTTGAACCAATTTTGCATAACAGGGATATATCCCACATGATCATGGTGTATAATTCTATTAATAATCTGTTGGATTTAGTTTGTTGGTTTTGTTGAGGATTTTTTGCATCTATATTAACAAGACATACTGTTCTATAGTTTTCTTTTCTTGTGGTATCTTTATCTGACTTTGGTATCAGGGTGATGGCCTCATAAAATGAATTAGGTAGTGTTCTCTCCTCTTCAATTGTTTGAGCAGAGCTGGAGTTAAGTCTTCTTGGAATGTTTGGTAGAATTCCCCTTTGAAGCCATCTAGTAATGGACTTTTCTTTGTTGGGAGGTTGATTACTGACTCAATCTCTTTATTGGTGTTGAGATCTTCTGTTTCTTCTTGAGTCAGTGTAGGTAGTTTGTGTGCTTCTGATTTTCATTTCTGATTTTTGTTTTTTGTATCTGCTTTTCCTTTTTCTATGTCAGGCTAGCTAAAGATTTGTGAATTTTATTGATCTTTTCAAAGAACCAAATTTGGTTTTGTTGGTTGTCCCTATTGTTTTTTGGTTTCTATTTCCTTTATCTCCATTCTAATATTTATTTCCTTCCTTTTGCTGACTTTTGGTTTAGTTTTTTCTTCTTATTATAGTTCTTCCTGTATGGAGGTGAGATTTCTGATATGAAGTCTTTCTTGTTTTTTAATGTCAGCATTTAGAGCTATAAATTTCCTTCCCAGCACTGCATTGGCTACTTGCCATAAGTTGTATTTTCATTTTCATTTGCCTCAAGTTATTTCCATATTTTGCTTGTGATTTCCTCTTTAACACATTGGCTGTTTAAGAGTATGTTAATTTCCACATATTTATGAATTTTCCTTTTTCTCTCAGTTATTGATTTCTAGCATCATTCCATTGTGGTCACAGAATATACATTATATATTGTATATGTTAGGTGAAGTATTCTATATATGTTTGTTAGGGTTAGTTGGTTTAGAGTATCATTCAAGAGTTGAATTTACTTGTTAATCTTCATATTAGATATTTCATCCAATATTAAAAGTGGTATGTTAATGTAGAACAATCAATTTCTCCATTCAAATCTGTCAGAATTTGTTTCATATAATTATGGGCTCTGCTATTAGGTGCATATGTATTTATAATTGCTATGTCTTCTTGTTCAATTGTCACTTCATCAGTATATAATGACTGCCTTTGTCCCTTGATACTTTTTTTACTTAAAGTCTATTTTATATGATATTATTAGAATTACCCCAGATCTCAATTGCTTACTACCTATATAAAATATATTTACCATTCTTTCCCTTTGAACCTACTTGTATGTTTGAATAAGTGAGTATCTTGCAAACAATATATAGTTGAGTCATGCTTTTTTATCCATTCTGCCCATCTTTGCCTTTTGAGTTTTATCCATTTACATTTAAAGTCAGTATTGATAATTCAGGACTTTTTCTTCTGCCATGTAACTAATTAGCCTCGTACTTGTACTTTAACTGTCCATCAATTCTTCCATTAATGCCTACTCTCCTATTTTTTATTTTTGTGTTGTAACATATCTAGTGCATTCTCTTTTCTATCTGATATATTTTTCATCTGTTTTCCTGGGGGTTACCATGGGGCTAAATTTAACATCCTAAATATATACACATCATACCAACTTAACCTCACTAGCATACACATATATATTTTCCTTTACCCTTCTGCTATCCTTTTTTCTATTTGTTATTGCTTATATCTTTGTACATTTTATGTCTGAACACATAGATTTATCATTACTTTTCATGTATTTGCATTATAGCACCTGTAGAGTGTTATTTGGAGTTACATACCAAACAAAGCACTAGAAAAATACTAACATTTATAATTACTCAGATGGTTATTTTTACCACAGGTCATTATTTTTATGTTGCTTTGAACCACATCTAGTATCTGTTCCTTTCAAACTAAAAACTCCCTTTAGCATTGCTCGTAGGGCAAGTCTAGTGGTAAGGAACTCCCTCAGATTTTGTTTTTCTAGGAATGTCTTAATATCACCTTCATATGTAAAAAAAAGTTTCACCTGATATAAGATTGTTGGTTTGCATTTGTTTTCCTTCAGCACTTTAATTATTTCAACCCACTGCCTTCATGGTTTCTGATGAGAAATCAGCACTCTTTCTAATTTGGTCTCCCCTATACATAAAACATTGCTTTTCTCTTGCAGCTTTCAAAACTCTGTCCTTGTTCTTTGTATTTGACAGGGTGATCAAAACATGATAGGGCATATTTTTCATCATGTTTATCCTTTTTGTGCTCTATGGGCTTCTTGGGTATGCATATTCATGTCTTTTGCTAAGTTTAGGAAGTTCATTGTCATTATTTCTTTGAATATTCCTTTTGCCCCTTTCTCTCTTGCTTCTCCTTCTGGGACTCCCATAATGGGTATATCGGTATGCTTGATGGTGTCCTAGAGGTGTCGTGCACAATTCCCACTTTATATAATTCCTTTTTCTTTCTATTCTTCATCCCAACACATTTCAAGTGTCTTGTCTTCTAGTTCACTGACTGTTTCTTCTACCACCACCAATCTTCTCTTGAAATCCTCTAGGGAATTTTTCATTTCAGTTTCTGTGGACTTCAACTCCAGTAGTTCTGTTTGGTTCCCTTTTAAATTTTTTCTCTCTTTACTTAGTGTATTAGTCAACTAAGGGGGTGCTGATGCAAAACAACAGAAATCTGTTGGCTTTTATAAAGCGTGTTTTGGATAGAAGCTTACAGTTACCAGGCCATAAAGCATAAGTTACTTCCCTCACCAAAGTCTATTGCCACATGTTGGAGCAAAATGGCTGCTGACATCTATGAGGGTTCAGAATTCCTGGGTTCCTCTCTTTCCCGAGCTTGCTTCTCTCTGGGCTCAGCTCCTGTGCTATCTCCACAAGACCAGCTGTAGACTATCAGGTGAATGGCTTGTTTCTCTTCCCGGGGCCTTTACTCTTTCCTCATGACCAAGCTCCTCTGTGTGCTTACTTCCTGTGGCTGCAACTCAAAAACTCCACATCAAGACTTCAATTCTCTTCTCTGCCATGTAGTTTTCTCTGTCAGTCCCTGTCCACCAAGGGGGCAGGGACTCAATGTCCTACTGACATGGCCTGATCAAAGCCCTAATCATAATTTAATCATTAGCAGAGGAACAGACCAGTTTACAAATATAATCCAATCTCTATTTTTGGAACCCATCAATAATGCCAAACGGTTACACTTAGATTCTATTGTTCATTCACTGTTTTCCTGGTATCCATTAGTTCTTTCTCTGCATTTCCCTTCATTTCCTTAAGGATTTTTAAGATAAGTTTATAAAAGTCTTGTTTGTTATGAACGCATAACTGTCTTCTTCATTGGTATTTTCCTATTTTTAGACCCCTCCAATGGATGAACCATTATTCCTGTTTCTTTGTTTGTCTTGTACTCTTGTTGCACACAGTACATATTAATATTTTACAATATTAACTGTGGGATTTATTCCCTGAGATGTGTGTTTCTTACATTGGTAAACAGCTGGTAATAAAACGGAGATTTTATTGAGCTTCAACCCTCCTACCAGAAAGGTCTCCCCAAGGGGCATGCAGTGTACAGGATTTTCCCTGACTTTCTGGTCCTGTGTCTTTTCCTGGGCTTTTGTTTATTAGTTGTTTTGTAGTTCCCCTAATATAGAAATTTGTTTACCAGGATAGAGGACACCCTCTCCTGGGTGTTTGAAATTACCAAGTCTTTGTGCCAGGTTGTCTACCCCCAATAGTTTCTTACACTCTCTTGTTGTCTCAAGTGTTTTGCCTGGAGGGCATATTCTGGATGGGGGCCCACTGGAAAGCACTTTCCCACATTACTCTTTGTCCACTGAAGCAGGACCAGGAACACACAAAAGGAGCACAGACAGGCTCCAAGTGCCTTGGGAGAGCTTGAGGAAGGGCACCAAGACACTCTTCCATGACTCCCCAAAGCTGAGTTTTGAGTGGCCTTCCAAGGACATGCAGCCCTTCAACTGTTTTCCACAGCTCCGAGGAAGTGCAGCCTCTTTAAGTCCAGTCCACTGCAACTTTTGTCTGGAGAGGTTTGAAATAATGGCTGCCCTCAGAGCCCAGCTTCAAACAATTGGAAGTCTCTAATCAAAAGATAAGATCAGTCATCAGCTGTGCCCACCACTAGTCTTGGGAAAGAGAATTTTTATATATCTTTTAGTCACCAGTGACCTACCCAAGGGCTAGATACACCAGTGGCCTGCCCTGAGAGTGGGGAATAGGTGTTGGTAGATGTCCTGTGGAAAGAGCAATTTACTGTAATTTATCATCCTCTTCCTCCCATTCTTCCCTGGATACTGTACTGTACTCTAGCCTCTGGAGATTCAATAAACTTGTTTCAGACAGTTCCTGCCTGTTTAATAGCTGGTCTGGTATAGGAACTGATTTCTGAAGATCCCTACTCTGCCATCTTCCCATGATCTTCTCTGCTGTTTTTTAACATACAACAGTTATGAATTCCTGTAGCTCTTCTCCCTCTACTTCACTCCAACTTCCTGGTGACCACCACAGATGTGCCCAATGGCCAGCTTTGATCTTCCATGAATGAAACTTTTAATGGTTTCTTATTTCCTAGAGAATTATAAACCACCAAAATGAGAAACATGTGAATAAACAACTTGCCTAGGCTCGGGCTTGCCAGAGTTCTTTTTTCCGGTAGGAAATTATATCCACCTTGCAGTATGACTATCGACTTTAAATGAAATAACATAGATCAAAGTGTCTTCCACATTGCTTGAACAACAAAGGCATTCAATAAATGATAGTGCAAAAGTTGTTGTAATTACTTTAAAATTTGTTCAGAGTGAGAATTAGAACACATGCATTTTAATGACTAACAGAAAATTTCTAAAAATTGAAAATCCATTTTTATACCTTTATATTTTAGAGTTGAAATGGCCTTTATCTCACTGCTAAATTATAATTCACAGGAACATGGTTAAACCCTTTAAACTTGTAAATATAAATAAATATTTGAAATGTAAGTGAATAACTATGGTATATAGCCAGTACATAGGATTCTAATTTATAATACATCTTATTTCTCTTTTATTCTTTAGAAAATGATGGTTTCCTACTTTGAATTGATTTTCTATTACTTATATCTTTTCAACATTACTAATATTCTAAGTTTTTTTTCTCATGAGCCTTCTTGAAAGCCAAAATTTGTATCGATATTCTTCTCGCATCAAAACACGTCAGTCTTTCTCCCACCATACTAAAAGTTTCCTCCCAAAGGCTTTCTTTAACAACAGAAAGTAATGGTATGTGCTGTTTCTTCTAAAATCTCTTGATAACTAACATTTCCCTTGCTTCTACATAAATGGTGCACCTAAACTTATAAATTTTTAAATAAATTAATAATAACACATCATTAATTACTTTAAAAAAGTTTTCCTCACATGACAAAACAATTCCCCACAGGGCACCTCCAGCATTTAAAAATGTGATTGTCACAGTTCCCGTTCACACCTATTTTCAAGAGTTTCAAGATTTACCTAAAGTATATTATTCCTGGGAAGCGGCTGTGGCTCAATCAGTAGGGCTCCCGTTTACCATATGGGAGGCCCCGGGTTCGGTTCCAGGGGCCTCCTGGTGAAGGCAAGCCCGCCTGCATGGCGTGGTTAGCTGACCCAGTAAGCACAAGCAGCAAGGGGGTGATAAATGAATAAATAAATAAAATCTTAAAAAATAATAATAAAATAAAATAAAGTATATTATTCCTAGAGGGAAAATACTGTCCATGTGTTTTCGTGGCACATATGTCTTGCATATTTAAGTTAATTTATTCATATAAGATACACATTATAGCCTACCATTCATTGGTCAAGTCTGCCCAAGGCATTTCCCATGGTGACAGGGCAGAGGCGAAGAGATGCTGTGTTGACAATGGGAGAAGAGTAATAAGAGAGACGGGGATGGAGGGACAGGAGGAACAGGTGTTACATACAACAAAATACTGCCTTGACTGTCTGATTTATGAGAATCAATGCACCTGGAGAACAAAAAAAATAATGGGGGGAGCAGATGTAGCTCAAGTGGTTGGGCGCCTGCTTCCCATGTACGAAGTCCTGTGTTCAATCCCCAGTACATTACATCTTAAAAATAAAAATAAAAATAAAAATAAAAGGATTGGGGTTACCTGAAGTAAGGTTTCAGAGTAATGGCCCCACAATATTAGGACTTAAATCATTGGCTGCAAGTGCATCCCCATGGTCCCTCAGAAGGCAAAGCTGGTATTTGCACTGCCAAGAGTACATGGTCTAACTGCTGTACTCTGATGGGATGAGTCAAGGCTGGTCCCGGGAGACAGCTGGAGGATGGAGCCTATGGTGTGTGGCACTGGAATGATGCTGATGGGAACTGGGAAGAAAGTCCCCTCTCCATTCCTCACTGGCAGTCAGACCAGGAAGCCAGAGGACAAGAAGTCTGGGAAACTGTGTTGGAAAATCACAGTCCCAGCATCGTACAACAGAATATAAAAGTGTAAATTTGAAGATATGAGACAATAGGCAAATAAATAGCATAGCATTGCTTTTATCGACTTGATTTCTGTTATGCCAACCTATGCCCATCTCTGCTTCCCTCCAATTGCCAAGGACAGGGCATCTCACCATCACAGTGTTCTAACCCTCTTTACCTGGCCTACCCGGGCCGGAGGAAATCTGTTTCCAGGGCAATCCCTCCTCCAGCATCATCAGTGGCTCCATTCTCACTAGAACTTCTTTTCTACCTCAGCTCTTGCACACATCACTAACCATTATGAAAGAAACTCCCACTATTCCACTCTTCTTTCTTGCTGCTATCCTGTTTCCTGTTTTATCAATCCTTCCTTTCTTTCTTAAAGAGTAATTTGGTCCTCTCTCTAATACTTCTGGCTTTCCCCAGCCTTATGGTGGCCAGCCACCACCTCCTCAAAGGTCTGTAAGGATCTCTAGAGATTAAATTCTGTGTTTTCTTCCATCTCCTTTCTTCAGTGTTCTCTTCTCTTTCATGACTCTGCATTATATAAATTTTCACATAATTCTCAGGTTTTTCTGCATATCTTCATTTCCTGCTATCAATATTCTTGAATAATGCTCCTCTAGCTAAACTTTTTCTCCCAAGAAACTCATTCATATCAAGAGTTAAAATGATCACATCACTTTTTACAAATCTAAAATCCACATATTGAACCATTGTACAGCACATGTAACACCCTCTTGTGTCCAAACACCCAACATACATTGCAGAGATACAAAACAGTCAGTTACTTCCTGATTTTCTAGTTTTTGTTCAAGGTTTGTTGCAGCCCTGCCAACATCCACTTTTTGTCTTTTGATGCTTATGTGATTGTTTGTTATGTTCATACAATAAATCACCTATTATCATAAGCCTGCATTCATGCCTGTTGTCGAAAACATCTCTAAGAATAGACATTTAGAGACCTATAATCTCTGAGAGTCTCTTATCTCTTCTGTAAAATGGAATAATAATACTACTTTTCTTACAGGGTTGTTCTGAGAATTGTGTGATACTGTATTAAAAACTCCTACTAGAATTCTGCAAACACAATAGTTGTTATGAAATTGTGACCCTTAGCATCCTGAAAATTGATGCCTCATAAATAAGCCATCAATTTTTTAAAAGTAAAAGCTATTACTGATCTACCATGTCCCTCCATTACTCTATAAACACACTAATCCACTGATACTTTCCAACTGATTGGAATAAGTGAGTTTCCTTGATACTAACCAGAACTTTGGCAAGTAGTCAGATTCCCTTCCTTTGCATACCTCTCTTGAACTAAGGGGAGAGGATGAGATCGGAGAGTGGAGGCCCCACTCTTTAGAAGTGATGCCACTCCATGATTAGAAGACCACAGTGAGGAGATGGAAGGCCTTTATCTCTGCTGGATACTTGTATGCATGAATTGCCTACATAATTAAAGCTTGTAACAAACAGCAGTGTTCTTCCCTCGATGATCCTAGAAAAATATGACCTTTATGTTAACATATCCATGTTTACAGACTACATCTAATTAAATATTTTAATATACTGTGTGTTACTTGGACCTCAAGTATGGAAAGAAAACTTAAAATTTATTAAAAATTAAACTCCTATTCTGTCTCATATTTGTGTCACTGAACAGAGGATGATAGAAATACCCAAGTGAGGGTTGTTTTTCTACTTGCCCAAACAATCTTTATTGAGTTTCTATCTCAAATATCTGTTTCTGTAGAAAGCCTCCCCTGATTCCTTCAGTCAGAACACCCTCCCTCTGATATGGCACAGCCAAGATAGGCTGACTCGGCCACCTGTGTGTGTACACCGCTCATAGATTGTGAGTTTCCCTTTAATAATAAAATAAGCAGCCGATATTTGCTGAGGGTTTTCCTGTTTACCAGGCTCCATAAGGGGAGGGACTAAACAGATTATCTCATTTAGTCACTGTATTAGTTAGCCAAAGGAGTGCCAGTGCAAAGTACCAGAAATCTGTTGGCTTTTATAAAGGGTATTTATTTGGAGTAAAAGCTTACAGTTTCGAGGCCCTTTAGAGTCCAACTCAAGTTTGCTCTCTCACCAGTCTCTTGCCATGTGTTGAAGCAAGATGGTCATTGATCTCTGTTGGTCTCTCCCTCCTGACCTTCCTCTTTCTCCTGGCATAAGGCTCATTGCTTTCCCCACATTCTCAGCTCTTCTGTTCTCTTCAGCTGCAAACTATCAGGCAAAGGGCTCAACTATCCCTGGAGCCTTAGTTGTTTGAGCCTTCTCCTTTCTGTCACATGGCAAAGTTTTCTCTTTTTCTCCTGTGTCTTCTTGAGTGAGTGTCCCTTTACATTGATCCACCAAGGGGGCAGGGACTCAACCTGAGTTATACCTTACTGACATGGTCAAATCAAAGTCTTAAACTTAACAGGTTGTTTAAGGTTGAGGGCCCCTCAACTGAATCCAATATAATCAAAGGGTATCACACCCAGAAGGATAGATTGGTTTACAAGCATAATCTTTCTCCTTTCTCTTTTTTGGATTCATAAATAATCTCTAACTGCCACAGTCACCCAGCAGTCCTTTGAGGTGAGTACTATTATTCATACTTGCCTAACAGATAAGAAAATTAAGGCAAAGGAAGAGTTAAATAATGTGTTTAAGTTCACACAGCTAATAAGAGATAGTTGTCTGCCTGGACCCAAAAGTCATGACAGAGCCACGGCCCCAGACTGCTCTTGGACTTGGTAAAGTCCATCTCTTATTCCTTTTCATATCTCCACGGTGCCTGGATTACTGCCTGGCATGGGAAGGTGCACAGTCAAGGCTGACTGGTATTGACTGGAGCAAAATCCAGGACAGAGAGCCCCTTTGCTGCGACCTGAGTGTCTAACTTCCTTGCTCTGGAGAGGAGACTGCTGCATCCAGCACCTTCCTCAGCTTGTGGCTCTCTCTGCCCTGCCTTGTTTGTCCTACTTCTTCACCTCCTTGTCTACCTGCGGATTGGAAATTGGAATTTAATGCAGATAAGAGAAACCAGAACTCTGAACTACCTTTGTGAAATTGGGGAAGGACAAAGATGAAGTACAATAAATAGAGTGATTAAAATTTATGTATTTAGAAATATTTAACCTAATGAAATCAAGATACTTTATCTGAATTTGGCATATTATAAAGTTCAGTTTTGAATACTCGTTCAGTGTCCTTTCATAAGTGATTCAAATTGGTCTAAGAATAAACTGGTAGGTGTGGCTTAAAAAACCACAGATCACGTGTGTACAATTTAGCTTATTCATGCAAAGAAAATATTTGGCAAACTATTGCTTTGTGTCCTCAAATAAGCAGGAAGTCCATAATTATTCACCAGTCTCCTGGCCTGCAGAGAAGACAGAAACAACATGAGCACAGCAGGAAAAGTAAGCGAAAAAAAAAAAAAAAACAACTTTACTTTGGAAATACTTTCCTTTTATATAACAGAACAAGTATAAGAATGTTCTCTCATGAACTATAACAAGTGTATAACACTAACACAGGTTGTCATTAACCGGGTGTGTCGGGGAAAAAAACATCAAACGTAAGATATTGGCTATAGTTAATAGTAATGTTTTGACAATGCTCTTTCAAAGTTTGTAACAATTGTTTCACAACAATGCAGGTGTTAGTGGTGGGGTGATGTACGGGAGCCTTGTATGATGATGTGCATATTTGTTTTATAAGTTCACAACTTATAACTATATACTTATTGTTGACGGATGCTCATGTACAAATGATAAATTTCAATTTAAAAAAGTTAAAATATAAAATATAATATTTTAAGTTTATTGTATAATAAATATATGGATATAGTTTTTAATGATTGATTTAAATATCATAATTGAATTAGAAATAATAAATAGCAAAATACAATATACACTTATGGCATAAAATACAATGCATCTTATTGTGCAGAAATAGGCTATTCCCAATTATCTTTACCAGAATATGTATCATCTGTATCTTTTTATATTTCTTTCCTTCCTTTAAATAACTATACACTAATTAGAGTAGTTAGTGTAAACAAGTCTGCCGTGCCTAATTTGTAAGCCTAAATTAGAAATGTTTTTAATAAAGAAATTATCTTTCTATTCAGAATCCATAATTTAAATGTGTCATGTGGTAATGAAGAAATAGTGATGTATGCATCTTAATCCTTGAGACGGCCACATTTGTGACTTTAGGAAAACTGAACTCAATTTAATCCTCAATATTTCCATCTGTAAAATAAGGTCTGGATTTGAAGAAAATATATTTAACTTTATCTCAATATCTCATAATGTCTAATTTTGCTCCTATTTCCCTATTTTATGGCTTCACATGTTTCTTTAAAAAAAAAGATTTTATTATTTCCTAACCAGAGTTTGTTCATTTCAATATATAGCTGTTGTTTGTACTAGACATGGGGATAAATTTTCCAACACAAAGATGGAAAGAAAATCCCTGACTTCAGGATTGGGAGAAGCAGTATTATCTTCTGTTTCATTTGATTTCCAGGTAATCAAGTGCAAAGCAGCTGTGCTTTGGGGGACTAAGAAACCCTTGTCTATCGAGGATGTGGAGGTCATACCCCCTAAGGCCTATGAAGTTCGTGTTAAGGTGAAAAATTTTTTCTACCCTTATATAATTTTGGTTTTAAAAATCAAAAAATATTAAAAAGTGGAAAAATGAAAACTCCATTAAGAGAAGCTTTTAATATAAATTATGTTAATCAGTATATTATTTACTTTGAGAAGGAAAAATAAAAATGACATTCTCTTTAAGTTTTTTAAAGTAATCAGAGGAAATCCAATAAAAATGTACAGTAAAATTTCAAGAAATATAAGGAGAATTTATATTTGCACAGAAATAGCGTAAAAGGACACATATAAAGGGAACAGGCATAGAACAGTGGTTGACTGCCTGCTTCCTGTGTACAGGTCTCATGTTCAATCTCCAGTACCTCCTAAAATTAAAAAAAAAAAAATTTTTTTTAAAGGAAACATCAAGAGTTCAAAATCAATTAACAGGTTATCAGTTCATTTTAGAATATTTAGGCCTACAATTGCTAACACGCAATTTCTGCTTCTACAGAGAACATGCATTATTGTAGATTATATAAGACTTACAAATTACAGAAACAATTATTTTAGATTACTTCAGATCATCTAATGCAGAAAAGGAAAGTAAAGGCTGATTTTTGACTGAATAATCTCAGGATTAAACTGATTTTGTCTATTTGGGAATAGTAGGAATTAACAAAACTCTTGAAACTCTTCAGATGCCCAACTTAAGTGAATTAGATGTAAGCAAATGTATATCTGGAGAACATACTTTTCTGAATGAAATTATTTTCCCTTTCCCTGACAGATGGTGGCCACAGGAATCTGTCGCTCAGATGACCATGTGGTCAGTGGGACCCTTGTCACACCACTTCCTGTGATATTAGGCCACGAGGGAGCCGGCATCGTGGAGAGCATTGGCGAGGGGGTGACAGTGGTCAAACCAGGTACAGGGACTGTGTCTCCATTCAGGCCTCCCAAAATCATTTAGCCTGGGTTAGGAAACTAAGGCAGGGAGAGATAAAAGACCCTACATGAGTCCCAGCAGCAGCAAATGGTGGAGACAGGACTGGACAGGGAGGTCCTTGTTTCCTCTCCCTGCCTGACATCCTTCCTGTGTCCAGGCATGTCCATAGGTCTGACCTCCTGATTCTCTCCTTCAACAGTGGCTTATGGAGTTCCCACTAGATGCCAGGCTCCAGGATAGATCCTGGGGACACTGGAACAAAGGAGACAGAGTAACTGCCTCTTGGGGTTCACATTCTAATAACAGCCATTTTAGTATTCCTGAGCACTGCCTTCCTTCAGGGCCCAAAACAGAGCCACAAATGGGACAAGGGAAAACTACATGAGACAAGAGAGCAAAAATACATCAATGTCCCAAGACTCTGGGTTAGTGTATGGTAACTGTGATTCACTGAGTTCACAGGATGGGGCTGTGAGGCTCTGGCTGAATCATCCTGGTGTATTTTATGTCCAGCAGTGGAGCCTGTTCCTTGATTCCTCTTCCTATGTGGTCTCCCTTCTTGAACGTGGAACACTGAACATACGCATACTTCTAGAGTACACATGAATCATTCTCCAGGGTGTACCAGATATTAGGACACAAAAGAAGTCTCAATAAATTAAAAAAATATTGAAATTGCACAATACGTATCTCCTGAACACAACAGAATTGAACTAGAAATTAATAACAGGGGGAAAATGGAAAAATCACAAATATTAGGAAAGTAATCAACTCTTAAAAAATAAATGGGTTAAAGAGGAAATCACAAGTGAAATTAGGAAATATCTTGAGGTGAATGAGATTGAAAATACAACATACCAAAAACTGGCAGGCAGAAACAACACAGTGCTGACATGGAACTTCTAGTTCTACATGTTTACATTTTTTTTTAAAAAAGAAGGACTTCAATAGGAAACCTAAACTTTAAACTGGAATAATTAGAAAAAGAATACACTAAACACAAAGTCAGCAGAAGAAAGGAAATGACAAAGATTAGAGCAGAAATAAATGAAATAGAAAACAAAAATAGAATCCACAAAACTAAATGTTGGTTCTTTGAAATGATCAATAAATTTTTTACAACTTTAGTTAGATTGACAAAAAAAAAAAAAAAAAGAAAGAAAGAAAGAGGATAGAAATAATCAGAAATGAAATGGGGGGCATTGATACCAATGCCACTGAAATAAAAAGGAATACAAGAGGATTCCATGAACAAATATCCACCGATAAATTAGATAACCTAAATGAAATGGACAAATTCTTATAAACACATAAACCACCTACATTGACTCAAGAAGAAATAGAAGATATCATCAAGCCAATTACTAGTAAAGAGTTGAATAAGTAATCAAAAATTTCCCCAATAAAAGAAAACAGCAACAACAAAAAAGAAAAACGTCCCAATAATAAAAAGACCAGGACCAGGTGCCTTCACAGGGGAATTGTACCAAATATTCTATGACTTAACTCCAATTTGGCTCAAAGTTTTCATAAAATTGAAGAGGAGGGAATACTTCTCAATTCACTGTATGAGGCCAACATCACTCTCATACCAAGCCAGATAAAGATACCACAAGAAAAGAATATTACAGACTAATATCTTTATAAATAGAAATGCAAAATTCCTTAACAAGATATTAGTATACTATAGCCAATAGTATACTAAAAAATTATACACCATAATCAAGTGGGATTTATCCCTGGTATGCAAGGGTAATTCAACATGTGAAAATCAATTAATATAACACACCACATTAACAGAATGATAGAACAAAAAAAGCCAGCACAGAATCATATCAATTAATGCAGAAAAGGCATTTGACCAAATCCAGGACCCCTTCATGATAAAAAAACAATTGGAACACTGGGAATAAATGGAAACTTCCTTAAAATGATAAGGACATCTATAAAAAGCAGACAGCTAACATCCTACTTAATGATGAAAAACTGAAAGCTTTTTCTCTAAGATCAGGTACAAGACAAGGATGCCCACCAATACCACTGTTATTCAACATTTCACTGGAAGCACTTGCCAGAGCAATTAGTCAAGATGAAGAAATATAAGGTATCACAATTAGAAAGGAAGAAGTAAAATTTTCCCTATTTGCAGAAGATATGATTCTATATACCAAAAATTCCTGAAACATTCACAGCAAAACTCCTAGAGCTAATACATGAATTCAGCAAAGTGGTGGGGTACAAGATCAACAGTCAAAATTCAGTACTGAATGTGGGGGTGGGGGTGGTAAAAATGGATAAAATAAATAAATAAAATGGATAAAATAAATAAAGAAAGAAATCTTAAAAAAAAAAAAAAAATTGGCTGAGAACCCTAGTCTATTTGATCTCATTGTAGAGTTCTCATTTTTCCAGTTACAGGTTTTAGGGCTGCTGCGTTGCTATCATTCCTTTTTTTTTTCTTTTTTAACCTAAAATGTTTTCTTCTCTTTATATTAATACATATTCACGTTTTCAAAAATCATGTATAAGAAATATGTAAACACTGAAAAGCCTCTTGCGGTCTCATATTCCAGAAAATGCTGCACTGGGTGATTTCTGGCCCAGCCTTCTCAGCTATCATCCTATTTTCCTTTCATGGTAGAACATACCAAAAGCAGAGCTAAGTGTAGAGTCAAACTTAACGACTCTGGAGTGTCCATTTTATGTGTTTTCCTCCTTGATCCTCCACACTGCAGGGAAACCCTTGAGAGCTTTCATTTGAGGCTCTGATTCTCTGAGGGCCCTTCTTTAAAAATGTTCTTACTAGTTATAAAGCTAATACTATTAAGTACTTGAGTACATACTCTACCGCAAGCATATGTTAAGTATTTTTACAATAATGCTTGTTCATTGTAGACAAAGTGAAAAATA
>JAKSZT010017825.1:130212-147225 GCA_026826555.1 Tolypeutes matacus | reverse complement strand
TGTCAAAGCTGAAGGGAGATATAGATGTCTCAATAATAGCTGAAGACTTCAACACACCATTCCCAGTATTGGATAGAACTTCTGGACAGAGGATAAATAAACAGAGTTTGAATAATGTGATAAATGAACTAGACCTAAAAGACATCTGTAGAGCATTGCACCCCAAAACAGCAAGATATGCATTCTTTTCAAGTGCTCATGGATCTTTCTCCAAGATAGGCCATATATTGGGTCACAAGACAAGTTTCAATACATTTTAAAAGATTGAAATTGTACAAAAAAATTCCCCTGATCATAACAAAATGAAGCTAGAAATCAATAGTGGACAAAAAGGGGAAATTCAGAAATACATGGAGATTAAACAATACACTCTTAAATAATCAGTGGGTCAAAGAAGAAATTGAAAGAGAATTCAGAAAATATCTAGAGATGAATGAAAATGAGAGCACAACATATCAAAACCTATGGGACACTGCAAAGGCAGTGCTGAGAGGGAAACTTATAGCCTTCAATGCTTACATTAAAAAGAAGAAAGAGCTAAAATTGAAGACCTAATTGCACATCTGGAGGAACTAGAAAAAGAATAGCAAACTAATCCCAAACCAAGATGAAAGAAAGAAATAGTAAACATCAGAGCAGAAATAAATGAAATCAAGAACAAACAAACAAACAACAACAACAAAAAAATAGAGAGAAACCAACAAAACCAAAAGTTGGTTCTTTGAGAAGAATCAATAAAATCCACAAATCCTTAGCTAGACTGACTGAGAAAAAAAGATAGAAGTGTAAATAAATAAAATCAGAAATGAGATGGGGAACATTACAACGACCCTGCAGAATAAGAGACATCATAAGAGGATACTATGAACAACTGCATGCCAAACTCTTAGACAATGTAGATGAGATGTACAAATTCCTAGAGACACAGGAACCACCTACACTGATCTCAGAAGAAATAGAAGACCTCAACAAACACATCACAAGTGGAGAAATTGAAACAGTCATCTAAAACTTCCCAAAGATGAAAAGCCCAGGCTGTATGGCATGACAGGTGAATTCTACCAATCATTTAAAGACTACCTAATACCAATCTTGCTCAAGCTCTTCCAAAAAAACTGAACAGGAATGAATGCTACAAACTCATTCTATGAAGCCAACATCACCCTAATACCAAAACCAGATAAAGATTCTATGGAAAAAGAAAATTATAGACAATGTCTGTAATGAACATAGCTGCAAAAATCTCAACAAAATACTTGCAAACAGAATCTAAAAGCACATTAAATGAATTATACACCATGATCAAGTGGGTTTTTACCCAGGTATACAAGGGTTGTTCAATGCAAGGAAATCAATTAGTGTGGGTTCCGTGTAATATTTTAGGTAATCTAAGCACCTCTTAAAATATATGTATATATATAAATAACATTTTTGTAAGCAAATACACATATATGCATATATATTTATAAAAAAAAAAAAAACAATCCAACACATAGGAATAGAAGGAAGCTTTCTCAATATGGTAAAGTGCATATATGAAAAACCTACAGCTGGCATTGTACTCAATGGTAAAGACTGAAAGCTTTCCCACTGAGTACAGGAACAAGACAAGGATGCCCACTGTCACCATTATTACTCAATGTTGTGCTAGCAATTAGGCTAGACAAAGAAATAAAAGATATCCGAATAGGAAAGGAAGAAGTAAAACTTTCACTATTTGCTGATGCATGATCCTATATGTAGAAAATCCTGAAAAATCCACAACAAAGCTTCTAGAATTAATAGAGGAGCACAGCAAAGTGGCAGGACAAACATTAATACACAAAAATCAATAGCGTTTCTACTACTTATGTGCAATCTGAGGAGGAAATCAGAAAAAAAAAAACTTCATTTATAATAGTGACTAAAACAATCAAATATTTAGAAATAAACTTAACCGAGGACATAAAGGACCTGTATTTAGAAAACTACAAAACATTGCTAAAAGAAATTGAAGAAGATGTATAAATGGAGGGATATTATGTTCATGGATTAGAAGACTAAATGTCATTAAGAGTCAATTCTACTCAAACTGATTAACAGATTCAATGCAATTCCAATACAAATGCCAACAGTCTTTTTTTCAGAAATCAAAAAAACCAATAACCAAATTTATTTGGAAGGGTAAGAGCCCCCGAATAGCCAAAAATGTCTTTAAAAAGAGGAATGAAATTGGAGGACTCTCATTTCTGGACTTTAAAGCATATTACTTATCCACTGTAGTAAAAACAGCATGTTACTGGCATAAGGACAGACAGATTGGCCAATGGAACCAAATCGAGATCTCAAAAATTGACCCTCACATCTGCGGTCAAGTGATTTTTGACAAAGCTGTTAAGCCCACCCAGTTGAGTCAGAACAGTATTCAATAAATGGTCCTGGGAGAACTGGATAGCCATATCCAAAAGTAAGAAAGAAGACTCTTATCTCACACCTTATACAAAAATTAACTCAAAATGGATCAAGACCTAAATATAAAAGCAACAACAATAAAACTCCAGAAGAAAATGTAGGAAAACATCTTCAAGATCTTGTTTTAGGTGATAGTTTCTTAAACCTTACCCTCCAAGAATGAGCAACAAAAGAAAAAATAGATAAATGCACTTTTGCACCTCAAAGGACTTTGTCAAAAAGGGTGAAAAGGCAGCCGATTCAATGGGAGAAAATATTTGGCAATCACATATCTGATAAGGGTTTAATATCCATGATATTTAAAGAGATCATAGAACTCAACAATAAAAAGACAAACTGCCCGATTTCAAAATGGGCAAACGGCTTGAAAAGACAATTGTCCAAAGAAAAAAATACAAATGGAGAAGAAACACATGAAAAACATTCAACATCACTAGCGATTAGGGAAATGCAAATCAAAACTACAATGAGATATCATTTCACACCTATTAGACTGGCCACTATTAAACGTCAGAAAAATATAAGTGTTGGAGAGAATGTGGAAGATAGGAACACTTTATTCACTGTTAGCGAGAATGTAGAATGGTACAGCCACTGTGGAGGACTGTTTGGCAGTTCTAAGGAGTTTGAATATAGACTTGCCATGTGACCTGGCAATACCACTGCTGGGTATATACTCAGAAGAACTGAGAGCAGTAACACGAATAGACATCTGCACACCAATGTTCAGAGCAGCATTATTCATGATAGCCTAAAGTTGGAAACAGCCTAGGTGTTCATTGATGGATGAATAGTTAAACAAATTGTGGCATATACATATGATGGAATATTATGCAGCGGTAAGAAGAAATGAAATCGTGAAACTTATGCCAACATGGATGAACCTGGAGAACATTGTGTTGAGTGAAGCAAGCCAGATGCAAAAGGACAAATACTGTGTGATTGCCCTATTATGAACTAAATATATTATGTGAAATACAAATATATTATGTGAAATATGAATATGGATAAAATTCCATATATAAGACCATTTTTCTTTGAAGCTGAACACATGTAGGTTCGTATTACAAAATGTTTTTATCAGACAAAAGAAACACACACTATACTAAGTAAAGGAGACCAGACACAGAGTACTAAATATTGTATGATTCCATTTATGTAAAATATAAATATAAATCAATTTATAAAGATGAAATTAGATGAGTGATTATGAAGGGCTGAGGAAGAAATGCTAAGGGGTGTGGAGATTTTTTTTTGGAGCAATGAAATTGATCTAAAATTTTTGAGGTGAATGTACAATATTTTGATTATATTAAAAGCCATTGATTATACACTTTGGATATATCATATGGTATGTGAATATATCTCAATAAAACTGCTTAAAAAACAAATAAATATTTGTGCAAAAATAGCGAGAACTAGCAGCTATGTACAGCAGGGGAACAGAGAGATTGAGAGCTGAGGAATTTTCTTATTTGTTTGATTTTTGTTTATTATTATTACTGAAACAATGAAAATGCTTTAATAATGATTGAAGTAATGAACACACAACTATGTGATTATAACAAATACCATTGTTTGTACACTTTGGTTAGATTGTATGCTTTGTTAATATGTATCAATAAATTTGTTTAAAAAAATGGATCAAATACCTAAGTATAAGAGCTAGAACTATCAAACTCCTAAAAGAAAACATTGGGAAGCATCTTCAAGATCTTGTGTTAGGCACAACAACAGGAAAAAAAAAAACCAGATATATGGGGCCTCATTAAAATTAAAAACCTTTGTGCCACTAAGGACTTTATTATGAATGTAAAATAACAATCTACAAAATCGGAGAATATGTTTGGAAACCACCTATTCAATTAAGGTTTAATATGCAGAATATAAAGAAACCCATCATCTTAAAAACAAAAGAGAAACAACCCAGTTAATAAATGGGCAAAATATGTGAACAGACATCTCTCCAAGGAAGATAAACAAATAGCCAGAAAGCACATGAAAAGATGCTCAACATCATTTGCAATCAGGGAAATGGAAATCAAAACTATGATGAGATACACTTTCACAAAAATTAGAATGTCTTCTCTTAAAAAAAATAAAAAAGGAAAAATAATCAGTGTTGGACAAATAAATAGGATCACTCATTCATTGCTGGTGGGAATTTAAAAGGGAGCAGCCACTGTGGAAAGCAGTTTGGCAGTTCCTCAAAAAGTTAAGTCTAGAATTACCATATTACCTGGCAGTCCCATTACTTGATATATATCCAACAGAATCCTAAGTAGAGACTCAAACACGTTTTCACACTGATGCTCATAGAGGCATTATTCACAATTGCCAAAAGTTGGTCGCAACCTAAGTGTCCATCAACCAATGAATATACCAATAAAATATGTATATATATACACAATGGAGTATTATTAAGTCATAAAAAGGAATGAAGTTCAATATATGTGAAAATATGAATAAACCTTGAAGACATCATGTTGAGTAAAATAAGCCAGACACACATGGAAAATATTGTATTATCTCTTTGATTTTAAATAACTAGAATAAACAAATTTATAGAGTCAGAATATTGGTTGCCAGGGGATGGGGTGGGGATAGGGAATGGCAAGTTAAGATGTAAAATGTACAGGATTCCTATTTGGAATGATGGAAATGTTTTGGTTTTTCATCATAGTGACGGTGGCACAGCATTATGAACAAAATTAACAGCACTGAAATATGTATTTGGATGTGATTAAAAAGGGAAATGTTAGATTGCATATATGGTAAAGGAAGAGTTGTTTTTTTTTAAGTCCATGGAACTATATTATAGAAACAGTGAACACTAAGTAATACCATGGACTTCAGTTAATAGTATATTATAAAAATGTAGTGCCATCAATTGTGACAAATGTCCCAGACCAATGCAAGTGTTGATTGTGGGACAGTGTGCAAGAAGCCTGTATTTTATATGTCATTGTTCTGTAAACTAGTAACTTCTCTAATAAAGAAATAAAATTTAAAAAAATAAAAATTCTGTTTAATTCTAAAAAATCTTTTTATCCAGTAGATACAATATCTCCCTTTACCAAATATTTGTAGACCAGTAAACAGAATAAAATAAGTCTTCTGGGTTGACTTGAACTTTTAGTATTTACTTTTTATAAAAATATAAGTAAATAATAAATAAAATGACAAAAAGGCACCCTTTCTTTATACCCCTGCTCCTCCACCATAGGGGAAAATAAAGAGGGAAAAATAAAGAGAGAAAAATAGATAACTCATAAATTAATGAGTTAATGACCTAAATCCATTTAGTAAGGATTTTACAAGAAAGTGTCTGACTTAGGAATGATTGAGGTATACAGAGAAATTTCTGAAATTTCTTTTCTTTATGTCAATCTTTTCAGTTTTCCTTGAAAAGAACTAAATAAATATAAGCATCCATTTCATAGTAAAGATAAGCAAGAAATTTTGTAAATAATGATGATCAAAACTCTCAATATTATTGTAACACAAACTATTATAAAATATCAGATCTCCATTATGACCATCTGCTTTCAACTAAAATTTATATCACTGTTTAGATATATGTTTAGAGTGAGAATACTTAAAAATTAAAGATTAAGTAGCACAAAGCATCTACAATACCTGCAAAAATTTAGACATAATAAAGGCAATTAATAATATGTAGAAATTTTTAAAATTCATGTTCTTTTCTATATTTTCATTTCTTCCGTGGGAATCTTTAGGCCCATAGAAAAACCAAACTGATAAACATTGCTGGCAGGCAATCATCAATGACACAGTGGGGACACCATTCTACTTCTTGGAAGACCTTTCCAAGACATATGGCTTTAATATATACACCTATACTTTATGTTCTTGTTCTATTAATCCTTGGGTAGCAATTTAAATAGAATTTTCTTTGTCCTCTTCCAGGTGATAAAGTCATCCCTCTGGGTCTTCCCCAGTGTGGAAAATGTGCCGTTTGTAAACACCCAGAAGCCAGCTACTGCGTGAAAATGGAGTAGGTTTCTGATACTTTGCATGTACAGCCAATGAGTTTGCACATCAGTTAAGCTCCTATCTCATGCCCTTCTGTTCCTGTCTCTGTGTTCACTGAACAGTCTGACCAACCTTCAGGGAACCATGCAGGATGGCACTACCAGGTTCACCTGCAGAGGGAAGCCCATCCACAACTTTGTCAACACCAGCACCTTCTCTGAGTACATAGTGGTGGATGAGATCTCAGTGGTCAAGATCAATGCAGCTGCGCCACTGGAGAAAGTCTGCCTCATTGGCTGTGCATTTTCTACTGGTTATGGGTCTGCAGTCAACGTTGCCAAAGTAGGAATGACCACAGGGGAGAACTCCAGATATACCCCAAGTATCAGAAACATTTTTTTTTGCCATGGATCATGGCTCATTCCTCAAAATTAAGTGATACCTTTCCTCTTGCTACCATAAGAGCATTGATAATACTCTCTAGAATTTGGGGTGTGATTATGGAAAGAATATGGCCCCAGAAGGAATTGAGAGCATGTCCTAGAGGAATTCACCAGATTATCAGAGAAGAACAAACTGTTGATATTTAATTGGATTAGCCAGAGGAGTCCAAGTATTTCCTGGTAAAGGCTAATGGTTGCCAATTTATCCATCTTAGACTGTCATAACAACCATTACTTAATTCATTCTTGTCTTTTCTGAAAATTCAGGTCACCCCAGGCTCCACCTGTGCTGTGTTTGGCCTTGGAGGAGTCGGCTTGTGTGCCATCATTGGCTGTAAGGTTGCTGGAGCAGCCAGGATCATTGGGGTGGATATCAACAAAGGCAAATTTGCAAAGGCCAAAGAGCTGGGTGCCACTGAGTGCATCAGCCCTCAGGACTTCAAGAAACCCATCCATGAGGTGCTGAAGGAAATGACCGGGGGTGGTGTGGACTTTTCATTTGAAGCCATTGGTCGGATTGACACCGTGGTAGGTATACTACATGCCTTGATTCATGCTTCTTTGAGTGTGTTTTTAAACAGCAGAATGTAAATATTATGTGTAAGTACTATTTTATAATATATGAATTGCAATATTCTATCTCCTGTTTCTTACTAATGATTACTTTATTCATTATTATAAGGAATCTTTCATCCCATCAGCTAAGCAAGCATATTATCATACAAAAAACACAAAAAATTAATAATGACATATTCCACCAGTGTGCAGAATCTTTGTTTTAAATTACAGAATGTGTTGAAAAACGTGACTGGAGGACAAAGCCTTCTGTACTGTCTTTTGAGATTCCAGGATAAGTGTAATTTATAGTAAAACCAATATCCTTTTTTGGGAGATAAAAGTAACATTTATGATGTTCAATTTATGAACAGAAAATAAAATAAGGATATATTAAGAGGGAATGCATCATGAGAGAAAGAGATGAATTTTGATGATGTAATCAACATTACTGTCTTTTTTTCACCATCAAAATTCCTGGTCTAAGTATGAGGTTCAGATGCTTGTTAAGTAAGTAAATAAGAAATGATTTGCCAACATACAGATTGCTTAAGAGTCATGTGATGATGAAACATTGCCCTTTTTTTGAGGAACCAACTTTTTCTATGTTTGCAATGATGTTTTCCTCTTTAATATTTTATAAGAAATTATGCACACACAAATACATACATCCATTCTCTCATCCTAAAATATTTTCTGTCCATTCTCTAATGCCACAGCACTAGTTTACACATAAGGGAGAAGAAAGAAGCAAAAGACAAATTCTCTACCCTTCACATACTCACAATCTAAGCTGATATGTGTATTCTTACAGTGTGTCATCTGTGAAACTATCAGAAAATCTATTTTTATACTGATGAATATTAATTTCATTCCAGGTGGAGGCCCTATCATGCTGTCATGAGGCATTTGGTATAAGCGTCATTATAGGGGTGCCTCCAGCTTCCCAAAACCTCTCTGTAAACCCCATGTTGCTGTTGACTGGACGCACCTGGAAAGGGGCAATTTTTGGTGGTATGTAGTTAAGCATAACAACCAAATTGTATTAACCTTGGGATTTGTTCCATTTTACAATTGACAAGGCCAGGTATTGCAAGGGAATGTGGTTAAGGGTAACTTAAAAGCTCTGCTGTAGGGGAGTGGATATAGCAAGGTGTGGTTGAGCACCTGATCCACATGTATGAGATCCTGGGTTCAATCCCTGGTGTACCTACTTAAAAAAAAAAAATCCTGATATGTCTTTATCTCCAAATCTAATAGATATGGAACTAATTCACACTGAAGCTCTCAAGACACATTTTCTGATATCCCAGTAAACTAGCTAGGATTTACAGGAAAACCTCATTTGGTACTGTATTAGTCAGCCAAAGGGATGCTGATGCAAAATACCAGAAATCTGTTGGTCTTATAAAAGGGTATTTATTTGGGGTAGAAGCTTACAGTTACCAAGCTGTAAAGCATAAGTTTCTTCCTTCACCAAAGTCTGTTGCCACGTGTTGGAGCAAGACAGCTCCTGCTGACGTTTGCCAGGGTTCAGGATTCTTGGGTTCCTCTCTTCCTGGGGCTCCATTTCTGTCTGGGCTCAGCTCCTCCTCCACAATGTCAGCTGTAGACTATCAAGCGAATGGCTTGTCTTTTCCTGGGGCCTTCTCTCCTTCCTCACGACCAAGCTCCTCTGTGTGCTTACTTCCCCGGGCTCCAGCATTAAAACTCAGCATCAGAACTCCAACATCAAAAGTCCAACTCTGTCCTTTGCCATGTCCTTTATCTTTGACTCCCCACCCCACCAAGGGGAGGGACTCAATGCCCTTCTGACGTGGCCCAATCAAAGCCCTAATCATAATTTAATCACACCCAGAGGAACAGACCAGTTTAGAAGCATAATCCAAATCTATTTTTGGAATTCATAACTAAATCTAACTGTCAAACTACTACAGTACTGGTGCCTGGAAAAGGTACTGAAATACTCAGTAGGTCCCACACAATCCATTGCAAATGTTGGTGTCTGTACTCAATGCCCAAATTTAGACAACTGCTAAGTTGTCTCCATTAGTTTGGCCAAAAATCATCTGTACTATAATTTATCTATGAGAGAGCTGATAGAGAAGGCCCTAGTTTACTGGGGGGTAAACAGCAATGCACGAAAGTCAACTTGCTGTAAAAGGATATTAAAGTACACTATCTCTTATTAACCCCAGTAATATCAGCCTATAGATTACAGCTCATTTTACATGCTTTGATTTAAATTTCATTTGAAAAGTCTCTTCTCCAATTTTACTACTTACCCCTGTCTGAATCTACCAATGATGTCTTCTACTTTCTAGGCTTTAAGAGTAAAGATTCTGTCCCCAGACTTGTGGATGATTATCTGGCCAAAAAGTTCCCACTGGATCCATTAATAACACATGTTTTACCTTTTGAAAAAATCAATGAAGGATTTGACCTGCTTCGATCTGGAAAGAGGTAGATATATTTTTCTCACCTAATGGTGGAGTTGAGGATTACAGAGTAAAATATTTTTGTACTCAGATATTTAACATATCTATAAGAAGGTAGAAGGATGAGAAAAACAGCGGAGTGCTTGGTTGCAGTTCATTTGCATGTAGAATATTTTACATCTTATTGTGTGAAACCAAGAACAGTTGCCCTGAACTACCCATTTTGCTAAAGCCAAATTTTGTGGCTTTACCACAAACCCTACTGATCAGAGCAAACAGCCTCTTGACAGGAGGACGTTCACCCTCGAAAGGAAAGAGGATCAGACTCACACTCAGACCATGGAACCCCTGCAGCTTCTGCCTGGCCCCTAATGCAGGCTGACCTTCAATGGATGGAGATTTTCATTGTGATCAGGATGCACAGAATTTTCCTTATAGGAGTAGGTGGAGCTACACTGGGGTTGTTTTTCTACAAATCTTAGTTTTCTTCATTTTAAAATACTGATTTATGTTCAGTATAGAAGTGTGGAGAAAACGGGACTCCAAGAGGACATGCAGTAGTAAGCAGGGGAGCCAGAACTCCAAGTTAGACCTGTTTCTTAGCAAAGTCAATTTATTTTCTATTACATTGCACTGACTCACAAGAACTCATACATTCATATACATATATGAATACATATATACATATACAGATATGTACATATACATATATATAAATAATATATACATATTATATGTATATACATATACAGATATGTACGTATACATATATATAAATAATATGGAACACACTAGTCAACAAATCTTAGTCATGGTTTCATGGCATTTTTGTCTATATTGAGGTCCAAATAAGATAAAGAATGAAAAGCATATACAAAGAGCAAAGCAGATAGCAAGAATTTATTACATGTTATTACCCACTATTGTTTTGTATTTTTTAATATACCAAGTACTAAGAATTTTAAATATGAGTTTTTGAAGATGCTAAGTTAGAATGTAGCTTAAAGGATTGTCATGATGATGCGATGAATGAGCTTAAGTTTGAAGAAAACAAGAGAGAGAACCAGTAAAAGATGAGTTTCCTTTTTACTTCTCTGCACTTGAATGTATGAGGATGGGAATGGAGTGGCTGGAAACACAGCCAGGTTTCCACTGAGACACACCAAATCCTCCTTGGATTCCCATGAGGAAGAGTATCAATATCTAGTGTTGAAATATTTAATATTTATATTTTTTTCTATTTCAGTATCCGTGTCGTCCTGACATTTTGAGACCATGCAGACACCTTCATTTCTGTCTCAGGCCCTCATCATCTAAAATACCAGTCAAACAACAGCATTGACTCTGACCTCCAGAGATGCTATAAATAAATATGCATGGGAACCCTTCAGAAAGGAAAAAAAACAAAACAGAAATTGCTGTGAATACAGTTTTTTTTCCCTATTTTATATATAATTTAATTCATATAGCAATTTTAGTTTACAGAAAAATTGCACAGAAAGTATTATCCATTTACCCACTCTCCCCCACCCCCATGGGCATTTCTCCTAATAACATATTGCATTGGTGTGATACATTGGTAAAAATTCATGACCCAATATTGGTACATTATTATTATTATTAATTAAAATCCATGGGTTATTTAGGTTCACTCTTTGTATTGCAACATTCTATGGGTTTTTACAAATGCAGAGCTTCATGGAGACACCATTACAACATCATAAAGAATTATTTCACTGTCCTAAAAATGCTCTTTGCTCCTTGAAATAGCTTCATGAGCAAAAGTCTGAACTCCAAGTGAAAGATAGATGAAATGGTGAACATCATCTCGGTATTTGAGGCCAATGTACTCTCCTTCTTTATCATGCTATATTTGTTGCCTTTCCCATTGAGCAAAGGTATTTCTTATAACATCATGCCCATTTTGTGCCTTTGCCTTCCTTAGTCATTGAAGCATTGTGAAGAGAGCACTCACTGTTTGTGCCTTTAACACACACTTGATGGGTCATTGTGCTTGTAGCCATCAACATCTCCCTCTGTTACCACTGCCTGTGTTTCCATTTTTATAAATGTTCAAAAACTCTAGGGGAAAACTACAACACCAGACTGTGTAGAATTAGATTTATAAGTGGAGAAGGTACAGATCATTTCAATCCCGGGAAATCTTTAGTAACTCAAGAGAAATGCCACTCATTTTCATAAACCAAAGGGAATTTGTTTTTATTGTTTATTCTGTTTACTTGCAGTGCATATAGAATTTTCTTTTCTAATTAAAGCAAGTTTCCAGGTACAAGTGATAAATTAAGGTTCAGATATTGAAGGGGAAACTAAACTATTCTAAGAACCAAACTCAAAATATCAGTAATTTTTCTCATTAAAGTGCTTAGTTGGTGAAATAGTCTTTTGATTAGAATTCACTAAGAATTGAAGTATAAGGTAATTATAAACTAATAGGGTGGAATTGAAAACAGGGATAGTAATGAAGCCATTGTGAACACACCATGTTTGAGTTAGCAAGAAATTTAAAGAGCATGTAGCTGTAAAAACATGTACAGGTTATTTTTAGTATATTAACTACCACACCTTGCATCACTCTATAATCCTGGAAATAGTTGAAATTTTTGAATATACACAAGCTATGGTACCTATTTGGCATTGCTAACCCACTCAGAGGGAAAGATGTGCATTTTGAGCTTTATCATGAGCACCAAGATTGTGTGAGTGTTGTGAACAAGGTGGAGCTGGGAGAATCGAGTCTGATTCCAATATGTGTGTCCTGTACACTGGGTGTGGATCACAGGCCCAACCACCAACTTGGGCTCTAAACACCAGCACATGTTTCTATGGTGCTGATCTCTCATCTGAAACCATGGAGGCAAGAAGGCAGTGGTATGACATAATCAAGGTGCTAAAAGAAAAAAAAAAACTTCCAACCAAGAATTCTCTATCCAGCAAAGCTGCCATTCAAAAATGATGAATTCAGGGAAGCGGCTGTGGCTCAATCAGTGGGGCTCCTGTTTACCATATGGGAGGCCCCGGGTTCGGTTCCTGGGGCCTCCTGGTGAAGGCAAGCCCGCCCGCACGGCGTGGTTGGCTGACCCAGCGAGCACAAGCAGCAGGGGGGGGATAAATGAATAAATAAATAAAATCTTAAAAAAAAAAAAAAAAAAAAATGATGAATTCAAAATATTCACAGATAAACAGAAATTAAGAGAGTATGCCAATAAGAAACCTGTCCTTCAAGAAATACTAAAGGGAGTGCTGCAGGTAGAAAGGAAAAAACCAGAGAGAGTTGGAGGACAGTGTAAGACAAATAAAATTTAAAAAAAACAAAAAGAGAAATAAAAACACCATATGGCATTCATAAACCCAAAGAAAATATGGTTAATGTAAGTAATTCCTTGACAGTAATAACACTAAATGTTAATGTATTAAACTCACAGTCAAGAGACACAGATCAGCAGAATGGATAAGGAAATATGACCCAACTATCTGCTATCTACAAGAAACCCATCTTAGACCTAGGGATTCAAGGAAGCTGAAAGTGAATGGCTGGAAAACAAATTTTACAAACAAACAACAACCAATAAAGGGCAGGAATATCTGTATTAATATCGGACAAAATAGGCTTTAAATGCAAAACTATTTTAAGAGACAAAGATGGACACTATATATTAGTAAAAGTGGTAATATTTCAAGAAGAAAGAACAGTCATAAACATTTATGCACCAACCAGGGCACCTAAAAATACATGAGCCAAACACTTGAAAAACTATATGGAGAAATAGAAGCCTCTACAATTATAGTGGCAGACTTTAATATATCATTGTCACCACTACACAGAAAATAGCAACAGAAAATCAATGAAGAAACAAAAACTTTGAATAATACAGTAGAAGACATGGACCTAGTAGACATAAACAGAACATTACACCCAAATAGAGCAGTATATACATTCTTCTCCAGTGCACATAGAACATTCAACAGGATGGATCACATGTTATGCCACAGAACAACTCTCAATGAATTCAGAAGGATTGAAATTATACAAAATAAATTCCCTGATCAAAATGGAATGAACCTGAAAATCAGTAAGGGCCAGAGAGTAAGGGCCATATTAGGCACAAAGATATGGAAATTAAACAACACACTCTTAGACAAACATAGGGCCAAGGAGGAAATCTCAAAAGAAATCAGTAACTACCTTGAAACAAATGAAAAAGACAACACAACATATCAAGACCTATGGGATGCAGCAAAAGCTGTACCTAGAGGAAAATTCATAGCCATAAATTCTCATCTTAAAAAAGAAGTAAGAGCTAAAATCAAAGACCTAACTGCACACATAGAGGAATTCGAAAAAGAAAAACAAACTAACCCCAAAGAAAGTGGAAAAAAAAGAAATAAATGTTAGAACAGAACTAAATGAAATAGAAATTAAGAAATCACTGGAAAAATAAACAAAACCAAAAGCTGGTTCTTTGAGAAGATTAATAAAATTGACCAACACTTAGCTAGATTAAGAAAGATAAAAAGAGAGAAGATGCAAAAACAGAAAATTAGAAATGAGGAAGGGGATATCACCACTGATGCCACAGAAATAAAGAGTACCATAAGAGGATACTTTGAAAAATTATATGAAAACAAGCTGGATAATTTAGAGGAAATGGACAAATTCCTAGTAACACACAAGCGGCCTGCAATGTCAAAAGAAGAAATTCATGAACTCAATAGACCAAACACAAGTAAAGAGATAGAATTAGTCATCAAAAGCCTCCCAACTAAGAAGAGTTTAGGACCAGATGCCTTCACAGGTGAATTCTACCAAACATTCTGGAAAGAACTAACACCAATCCTGCTTAAACTCTTCCAAAAAATAGAAGTAGAAAGAACATTGCCTAGCTCATTCTATGATGCCAACATCACCTTAATACCAAAGCCAAATAAAGACTCCACAAGAAAGGAAAACGATAGACCATCTCTCTAACGAACCTAGATGCTAAAATTCCCATCAAAATACTTGATAACCATATTCAACAACACATCAAATGAATTATACATCAAGACCATTGGATTACATCTCTGGTATGCAAGGATGTTTCAACATAAGAAAATCAATCAATGTAATACACCATATAAACAAATAGAACGAAAAAAAAATACGATCATCTCTATAGATGCTTCTAGGAAGTGTGCAATTGATCATTTTGTCATAATGTGTTGTAACAGGGTGGAGAGCCACATAATGAGTGGGAAGAAGAGTCTTTCAAGAGCATGAGCTATTCCTAATAGGGGAGGACAAATCAGTGAGTCAAGACCTCAGTGGTGTTGCAAGTAACTGAATCTTGTCATCCAAGGAATGAACCCTAACCCTAACCTCCGATATAGGAGAGACGTGTTCTGCCACCTGCGCCACCTTGGTTCTTGGCTTTCAGAGTTTTCAGAGCATCTCGTCTTGTCTCTCCCCTGTGTCTCTCCTGTTAAGTCATCATCTTGCTGCATGGTTCCTGGGGCCTGGTGGCTCACCAGCACACAGAGCCTGGCAGCCCATGCACCTTCTATATATATATTTTTTATTTTACCGGGAGTTCCCGGGGAACGAACCCAGTCCCTCCATATAGCAAATGGATGCACAACCATTTGAGCCACATCCGCCCCCCCCAGGCCCTGCTAAATATCATCAAAATTTATATAAGTGTCAGGTCTAAAAGATTAACCATAATGTAAACCATTGACCATGGTTAGAGGCTATGTTTCACTATTTGTATATCAATTGTAATATATGTACCATCGAAATATAAAAAGTATTAATACAGGAAGGGGGAAAAGTGGGAGGATGTTGGGTATATGGGAGTCCCCTGCATTCTGTATGTGAATATACTGTGACCTGAAACTTCTTTGTAAACAAAATGAAAAAAAGTAAGACATGGGGAATAAATAGAAGAAAATATCACTGTACATACAGGACAACAGATATTACTGTCAAGGAATTACTTACATTAGCCATATTTTCTTTGGGTTTATGAATGCCATATGTTGTTTTTATTTCTCTTTATGTTTTTTTTTTTTAATTTTATTTGTCTTACACTGTCCTCCAACTTTATCTGGTTTTTTCCTTTCTACCTGCAGCACTCCCTTTAGTATTTCTTGAAGGACAGGTTTCTTATTGGCATACTCTCTTAATCTGTTTATCTGTGAATATTTTGAATTCATCATTTTTGAATGGCAGCTTTGCTGGATAGAGAATTCTTGGCTGGAAGTTTTTTTTTTCTTTTAGCACCTTGACTATGTCATACCACTGCCTTCTTGCCTCCATGGTTTCAGATGAGAGATCAGCACTTAGTCTTATTGAGTTCCCCTTGTATGGGATAGTTCTCATTTCTCTTGTTGCTTTCAGTATTCTCTCTTTGTTTTGAGCATTGGACAATTTGGCAAGTATATATCTTGGGGTAGGCCAGATGGGATTTATACTGTTTGGGGTGCACTGTGCTTCCTGTACATGTACAGCCATCTCCCTCAATAGGGTTGGGTATTTTTCAGTTATTATTTCCTCCAACACTCCTCTTCTCCCTCTGGGATGCCTATAATGCATATGTTTGTGTGTTTTGTGTTGTCGCTCAAATCCATGAGTCCCTGCTGGATTTTTTCTATCTTTTTATCTATTTGTTCTAGTATCTGATTTCAGATGTACTGTCTTCCATATAGCTAATTCTTTCCTCTGTCTGTTCAAGTCTGCTGTTCATGTGTTTCCATTGTATTCTGGATTCCTTGGATTGCGCCTTTCAACAACCATCATAGTCATTAGCTTTTAACGCATGTTATGATTTCATCAGTATGTTCTCCCAGTTTCTTCTTAATATCCTGAATCTCTTCCTTTACTTCATTAAGTTGATTCTTGATATTTGTTTGGATAGCTCTTATTAGTTGTTTCATGTTCTGCATCTCCTCCTGGTTTTTAGTTTTTTATTTGGACTAAGCTATGTCTTCCTTTTCTTAGTATGGTTTATAATTTTTTGTTGGTGTTTAGGCATCTCTTTAACTTCATGGTTGACACTTTCTCTCTCTAGTCTAGGGATTTATTTAGTTGCTGCTTTTGTGTGCGTGGTAAGTTTTCTCTTTGACACTTTGTT
>JAKSZT010017825.1:116435-128457 GCA_026826555.1 Tolypeutes matacus | reverse complement strand
GCATAACCTCACTGATATGAATTAAGCAAATTGAGCAGACTCAGAGAGCTAGAGTGACAATATCCTTTATATAGAAAATCCTTAAAAACCCACAACAAAGCTCCAGGAGCTAAAAAATGAATTCAGCAAAGTGGCACAATACAAGAACAACACCCCACAAATCAGTAGTGTTTATATACACGAGCAACAAACAAAAGGAAGAAGAAATCAAGAAAAAAACACCATTCATAATAGCAACTAAAAGAATCAACTATCTAGGAATAAATCTAAGCAGGATGTAAAGAAAACTACAAAATGTTCATAAAACAGATCAAAGAACACCTAAATAAATGGGAGTTTCTGTGATCATGGATTGAATGACTAAATATCCCTACTGTTTTGAACTTACCCAAAGTGATTTATAGACTCAAGTCTTTCCCAATCGAAATTCCAAGAACCTCTTTGCAGAAATGGAAAAGACAATTATACAATTTATATGGAAACATAAGGAGCATTGAATAGCTAAACTCATCTAGAAAAAGAAGAACTATGTTGGAGGGCTCTCACTCCCTATCATAAAATGTATTAAAGAGCCACAATAATCAAAAAAAGTTGGCAGTGGTATAAGGAAGACATATAGAACAAATGAACTGAACTGAGAGATCAGAAATCAGATCCCAGGTTTATGGTCAACTGATTTTTGACAAGTGGTCCAAGACCACTCAATTGGGAAAGAATAGTCTCTTCAACAAATAGTGCTGGGAAGACAGGAACTCCATTTGCAAAAAAAAAAAAAAGTTCCTACCTCACACCTTATACAAAAATCAACTAAAAATGGATCAAAGTCATAATATACAAGTGAGAACTATCAAAATCCTAGGAGAAAATGTAGGGAAGCATCTTCAGGACCTCGTGTTAGGCAATGGTTTCTTAGACTTAACAGTCAAAAGAAAAGCAACCACAACACAAAAATAGATAAATT
This sequence comes from Tolypeutes matacus, assembly GCA_026826555.1. NCBI lineage: Eukaryota > Metazoa > Chordata > Mammalia > Cingulata > Chlamyphoridae > Tolypeutes > Tolypeutes matacus. The sequence goes on along the minus strand of JAKSZT010017825.1, from coordinate 127,496 downwards.
GGACTTCATCAAAATTACAAGCTTTTCTGCCTCAAAGGATTTATCATGAAAGTAAAATAACAGCCTACAGAATGGGAGAAATTATTTGGAAGACATTTTTCTAATAAAGGTGTAATATCCAGGAAAATACTGAGAATCATTCAACTTTAGAAAAAGACAAACAGCCCAATTACTAAATGGAGAAAAGACTAGAATAAACATCTCACCAAAAAAGATATACTAATGGCCAGAAAGTACATGAAAAGATGCCTATTATAATTAGCTATCAGCGAAATGCAAATCAAAACCACATTGAGGTACCATTTCACACCAATCAGTATGGTTATTATTTTTAAAAAAGAATAGAAACTAACATGTGTTGGAGAGGATGTGAAGAAATAGGAACACTATTTCTTTGGCAGTGGCAAAGTAAAATGGTGCAGCTGCTGTGGAAGGTGCTTTGATGGTTCCTCAGACAAGTTAAGTTTAAAACTACCATATACCCAGCAATTCCACTACTACCACTAAGAAATGAAAACAGGGTCTTGAACAGATATTTGCACACCAGTGTTTGTAGCAGAATTATTCACAATTGTCCAAAGATGAAAGCATCCTAAGTGTCCATCAAACAATTAATGGATACATACAATGGAATATTATTCACCTGTAAACAGGATTGAAGTCCTGATAAATGCAACAACATAGATGAACCTTGAAGACATATTGTTGAGTTGAAAGAGCCAGACACAAAAGTACAAATATTGTATGACTCCCTGATTTAAAATATTTAGAATAAGCAAACTCATAGAGTTAGAATCTAGAATATAGGTTATCAGGGGATGGAGAGGTGAAAGGGAAGGGAAAGTCAAGGCTTAAAATGTACAGGGTCCCTATTTGGAATGATGGAAATGTTTTAGTAATGGATTGTGGTGATGGTGGCTCAACATTGTGAATGCAATTAACAGCATTGGAATATATATCAGAATATGTTTAAAAGGGGAAATTTTAGATTGGATATATATTAACAAAATAAAATTTTTTATATCTCCATGGAACTGACTACAGAAACAGTGAACCCTATTAAACCATGGACTACAGTTAATCGTACAATTATAAAAATGTGTTATTATCAATTGTAAGAAATGTTCCACACACATACCAAGCATTAATAGTAGGCTAGCACATAGAAATCCTGTATTTTATGGATGTTTGTTCTGTAAACCCACAATTTCTGTAATAAAGGAAAAAACCAACCAGCTAGGAGCTATGCTTGGTAGTTTACATAATCCTCCAACTGTGTATGAAAGAGGCTGCCATGATTGATTCAGCTCTGCAAATGGATGGCATTAGAGCTTCTGGGCTGCTTTCCTTTCTTGTACTCTGTGGTCAGTTCCAAATATCTCCCTCCCAAATCTTACCTTACTAATCCAGGGGACCCAGTCATCTCTTGTGGTTGGTTCCAACCCCTGAAGTCTCCCAGTGAATACTCTAGTCACACCTAGAATCCTATTCACAGAGCAGTCATCTGCAGTACTACACCCAGTAACTGTAAGAAAGGGCACAGAAACCTGATTTATTGAAGAGTGAGTAATTTTCCAGTATTTACCTGGTTAGTTTTCTGGGCTGCTCAAGCAAATTCCATGAAATGGGTCAGATTAAACAATGGGAAATTATTTGTTCATCGTTTTGAGGCAAAAGAAAGTCCAAATTGAAGGCGTAATCAGGGTGATGCTTTCCCCCCAAAGAAGGTGTTCTGGAGCTGCCTGCCTGTGATCCTTGGTCCCATAATAGGATTAAGACACACCCTGAATGAAGTGGGCCACAACCTAATTAAAGTCACCTCTTCAAAAGTTCCTACTTACAATGGGTTCACACCCACAATGTTTAGTGGGAAAATGCAATCCACTAAGAGAATGCCACACTAGAATCCATCCTCAGAATTCCACTGATAGGGTGTTTCCTAAGTTCAGTTTCCTTGTCCTTGGATTCAGATACCACCTTGTTTTGATCAACATTTATAAATAACAGAATCCACTCTAGATATTTCAGTTGTTAAGGGATTTGTTGAAGGTATCGAGAGTTTACAGAGTCATTGAGATGACTGATACACTGATTATAGAATGAGCTTATAGGAACAACTTTTAGAATCTTGTCTCCTGAGAGAACCCCATGCCGCTATCGAGAAACTGCCAAAATTCCACAGCTATTGATTCCAGAGCAATACTGCTTTTGCTGAGATCTGCACCAGGAAATGAATGCTCCATACTCTACATTTCTCAAATAAATGCCACTAATCATTAAAGTCTCATGAGAATTCATCAGGCCAGTAGAATCTAAGTCACAAGTCTGAAGCCTTTGTTCAATGGGGGCTGGTAAATGTAGTTTTTTGGACTCTACATGGATAATATAGGATTTAACTTACTATGAAATATAAAATGGATTTAACAGTTTTCAAAACTGGCAGATAAAGCACGAATGAGCTTTATGCTGATACATCAAAATTTATATGTTTAATTTGAAACTCTTTTCTTTTTTCTGAATTCTTACTAGACCACTTGAGTATTTCAAAGACATTTCATTCTTGTCAAGCTCAATACCAACCTTCACATCTTCAGCACAAAATCTGATGCTACAGTCACACCTCTTTATCTAGGGTGTGGGTGTATCACAGTTAAGGTTCACACTTAAGAATAACTAGGGAGACTATATAATTAATCATCTGAACTGGAGAGAGTTCAGATGATTAATTATATATTAATAATATATAATATAGAGAGTGACAGATGGGCTATTAATACTTACTCTGGGACAGCAGTGATTGACTTCAGCAAAGCAAGATGTCATCCAAGTGTACCCAGTAAAACTGTAGCACAGTAGTTATGTGGACCATTAACTTAACATCACATATATAGTATTCATAATTTGTTAGAGGAAAAAAAACCTTGCAAAGCAAAAATCCAGGGACCTTATTATATGAACATAAGGTATGGAAATTCACAGTGTGAAAATTTGGGGAAGACTAGTAAAAATGGAAGTTCTTGAGTTGAGTAAAATTTTTCTTTTCTGAGAGCCAATAGAGCACCCTGACTATTGCAGAACCATATGTAGGCTTTGGATTTTACTCACCTCCTTCCCTACCACTGTCAATATTTAAGTGCCAGTTCTGGGCTTGATGGTAACTCCCAACCCCTTGGAAGACTGTGTCTTGTGCTGCAAATCCTGACTATTTCACCTGGACCCAGATATCCACCTACCTTCATTTCTGGAGGGGATTTGGAGATGCAGGAAGTCACTGTGCCTTTTACGACCCCAGTACTTCTACATGGCGCTTAGAACACCTCTACTTTTCTCTAGTCACACATAGTCAGTAGCATTAAATAATCATGGAGCTCTGGTCACAATGTTATCTCAGGGGAATCCTGAATACTTACCTAGACCTTAAACATCTCTTGTGTTTTGTTTGACATAATGATTATAACTATAATTCAAAGAAAAAAACACTTTCACTAATGTGCTCTCATTCAGTCTTCATAATTCTAATGGGTTTGAGGAAACTGGATTAAGTCTACTTTATTTTACAAATGAAGAAACAGAGGTTACACGACTTGCTCAAGTTCACACAGTATGTTTGTGGTTGATCTTTTACTTTAACTCTGTCTTTTCTGCAAAAGAAAAGCAAGTTGCCATGGCAACTATATTTTGTTGTACCTGAAATATCTTTAATTATAACAAATGCTTCATTACATATTTACATAAAGATAAAGCATTAATAAATTCATCTTTAGAATCATAATTAATGGACATTTTTTCTGAGAGCAAGATATTTGTAATGGTTATACAACACAATTAATCAGGTAGCTTAGTGCAATGACAAGTCCTGGGAGAAATGAAAACAAATTTATCTAGTCACAATTTTTTCTCAGGCTCATTCTTACTGGAACTAATATTTTGGGAGAAACCATAAACTTAGGTCAAAAGCCATGACCTAAATTTTAGTATTTTCCCTTTCTTGATTGTGCTACTATTGGAAAGATTTATTTTAAACACCTTGTTTATTTTGTTTCTTCAGTCTTATTTGGTTATTTGGGTTATTTATTCAATAAATATTTGTGAGAAGGTTGATTATTTATGCATGCTACATCTCAGAGGTGCAGTACAAATGTGTTTATTAAATTGTTTAAAAAATCCTGATGTCACTCATGACCATCTATCCAGGTAATAAAGGGAAAAAAAGTAACTTTTATTCTGATTTAGTGTTAAACTTGATTAGCTAAAATAATTTAAATTATACCTTAAAGTTGTGCTCTTTAATTTTGGTGAAAGAAATGCTTAGTTTTCTCCAAATCTCCATGTCTCTCTGATCCTCTCTCAGGACTTTTGGAGGAACGAGGACTATATGAACTGCATGTATGAAAGTACATGAGTTCCTCATCTCTTTAGGATGCTTTCCAGGCTTCACGATGATAATGGCTGTCTGCCTGTGTGCTACTTGCCAACTGCACTGCAGCTGAGGTCCTCACCTGTTAATATCTGCGGTCTGGTTGTCTTGGCTGGATAGAGCCCAGTGTGGCTTTACTGATTACTCAACTCATCTTACTTCTCTCTTGTGCAACAATCATCATATCTTCTGATGACCCATCCCCAGCCAAGACTGGGGATCCCTTCACAACTCACCAAATCATATCAGCACACCTGGCACCTGGCCCCAAAATCAACTGATTAATGAGCCTCTTCCATCCCATGCCAAAACAGTAAAATGAAGTAACATTTAGTCTTTATTCCTGTCTAGTAATAATAGAAAGCAGCCTTTAAAGGCAAAACTTCAAGACTGCTCTGTGTCACTCTTTGATACCAAATTAAACTCTGATATGTCTCTGATCCACATTGGTGAGGAGAGCCTCTGGTTGGGCTCTAAGAAGAGACCCAAACAAGATCCAACATCTCCCTTCTTCTCACAGTATGTCCTCTCTCCTAACACTGCATCGGGTTCAGAAACCAGAGAGAAGATATCAGGACACTTAGATCTGACAGTTTTGGGCTCCTATGATTCCCATCCCTTTCTCCTCTTCACAATTCCCTAATACCAGAGGGATTGCATATCCTGTCTTCAACTGCACCACACCCCCCTCCTATCATCCTGCAGCAAAATCCCTGGTGTAATGTGCTGATGGAGTAGAGGATTGACCATTGTGTGAGAAATCCGAGTCCTGTACAAGCTTAAAAAAAAAAAGGAAGGAAAAAGTATTTACAACTTTCTCTCCCTTAAAAAGCTTGGCACTTAAGTTTATTCCAGCATTGGAATTCTTTGGAAAATTCTAATGTCTTTCAAAATTTCCCTTTTTGGCAAAACTGAAGGGAATGGTTGTTGAATAGAAACATCGGGTTATTTTCTTCTGGGCTGCATTGTCACTTTTAGAAGACATCATGTTAACTGAATGCCATCATGTCCTGACTGAATGATTTTCAGTTGTCACATAACTGCAGGGTTTCCATGTGAAAAAATTAACTGAAAGCTCCTGGTCCTTAGAAGACAAGCCCTCCTAGACATGCACATATACAAATTAAAGCACACGATCATCTGTGTATTATTCTGCATGTTCACTCTCTTTCTACTGTTGCTCAAATTAGGAAAGAATAGACTTTTCAACAAATGGTGCTGAGGTTATCCCTTTTCCTCATGCAAAAGAATGAAAGGGACTAGGACCTCAAATACTAAAATATAAGAACCACTATGATAAAATTCTTAGAGGAAAACATAGGTAAATAATTGCAGGATATTATATTATGTAATAGATTTTTAAAATTACACTAAAAGAAGGAAGAGCAAAAAAAGCAATAAAGTGGACTCCATGAAAATGAAAAGCTTTTATTCTTCTAAGGATATTATCAAGAAAGTAAAAAGACAACCTACAGAATGGGAGGAAATATTCAAAAGAATGTCTGGTATGTGTTTAAAATTGATACTTAGTTATATTATTCTCCTATTCTACACAGAAGGAATTGTAGCTGAGAGACATTAAGAAACTGTTCCAAAGGTTAGTGTGGTATATTGAGTTATATATCCCAAGAAAGACATTTTTTAATTAATGTATTTTTTTATTTTTTAAAAGATACTAAGATTACATAAATGTTACATAAAAAATATAGGGATTCCCATATGCCCCGCTCCCCATACCTCCCTCATTTTCTCGCATAAACAGCATCCTTCATTAGTGTGGAACATTCATTGCAATTGATAAATGCATTTTGGGGCATTACCACTGAGCATGGATTACAGTTTGCCTTGTAGTTTACACTCTCTCCCATACAATTCTGTAGGTTATGGGAAGATATATAATGTCCTATATATGTCATTTCAAGGTCATTCGGGATGATTCACAAGTCCTGAATACGCCCCTGTATTACAACTGTTTTTCCCTTCCTTGTCCTCAGTGCCTCCAGTGGCCACTGGCTCCACAACAATGCAGTAATTTCTTCCATTGCTAGAATCATAATAAGTCTATAGTAGAATACCAGTAAGTCCACTCTAGTCCATAGTTCATTCCCCATTCCAGAGGATTCTGGGATGGTGATGTCCACTCCAACTCTAATTGAGAGGAGGCTTTGATCCCTTACAGCAGATTGATGGGACTGTCTTGCTTACAGTTGTAGCCTCTCTTGTTTCCTTGGTGTGGTGGTTGTCCATCCTCACCTGCTTGTTAGTTGTCCTGGGTGCATCCAATGAACTAGAGTGGATGTGTAGCAACTTTGTTGAGGTTCAGAGTCCAGCCGCACATGGGCAGCCCAAAGATTCAAATCTCTTGGACGTACTACTACGAACTCCAGTACCAACTATAGGTTCAAATAGAAGGGTCAGATGAGCCATGTGTAGGGAAGCCATAACTGAGTCCAACTCTGTCACTCTCAGGAGCACAAACTCCACAGTAAGACCTATGGGCAAGGCTCCAAATTCCAGAGCTATCTGCCCCAACCATAGAACCTGGATGTCTCCAGAGCCATCAGGAGTCCCAATATTTGGGGTAGTATCTACTTTGGCAGTCTATGAGATTCTGCTGAGATGTGCATAAGCGTTACCTCCGAGATGACCTCCCGACTCACTTTGAAGTCTCTTAGCAGTATAAACTCATTTGTCCTTACATTTCCCCCTTTTATTCAAGGTCTTTTTCCAGGTGCATTGGTAATTCGTGCTTGGTAGTAATCCCTTAGTGCCAAGGAGGCTCATCCCTGAGAGTCAAGTCCCATGCTGGGGGGGAACGTACTGCATATATATGTTGAGTTTGGCTTAGAGAGAGGCCACATTTGAGCAACAAGGAAGCTCTCAGGTAATAATTCTTAGGTACCTTATAACACTAGACTAAGTTTCAATTTCAAGGGCAAAGGCTCATAAGCATAGTTGTCAATATCAAGGGTCCATCAATGGACCATCCTCCTTAGTCATTACCCCTGTACTTGGGGGACAGTTGCTGTTTCATTAGAGAATGTGGCAGAGCTCTCCAGGATGGGAATTCAACATTCTTTCAGTTATTATGTGAATCTCCACTACAATGACAGTGCCCCATGAACATTTGAACACATTTATATATATGTCCAGGTGAACTTCCTCCTATGTATCCCCCATCACTGTCTCCCCAAACAAATTATCCTCCCCTGCTCCAATTGTAACCCTTCTCTGATCCAAAGCTTCTTCAAAAATGAATCCAATAAAATAGCTAATTACGATTAATAAGAAAATCAAATATAATGATAGACTGAAATATAAGAAATAAAATATATAAAAATAAAAAATAACTAAAAACAAAATAAAATTTTAAAATTAGGATATTAAATATAATAAAAAATATTTTTTAAAAAGTTTTTTGGTATTTTACTTTTCATCACTGTAATATCCTTTTCCTGTATGTACAGTGACATTTTCTTCCATTTATTTCCCAGTGTATTACTTTTTTTCATTTTGTTTTCAAAGAAGTTTTAGGACACAGGAAAGTCACATACAGAATACAAGGGACTTCCATATACCAAACATTCTCCCCATATCCCCCCTTCCTGTATTAATAGTTTTTTATATGTGGATGCTATATTTGTTACAACTGATAAAAAATAGTGAAACATAGCTACTAACCAAGGTCAATGGCTTATATTATGATTTACATTTTAGAAAGTACACTTTCATAAATTTTAATGATATTTAACATGGCCTGAATCCATCATTGCAAGATAATGTAGAACACTTCCATTGCCCACTAAATACCCCTTGTTCTATCTACCACGACCACTACCTTTCTTCACTCTTTGGATGACTAGATTCATAGTTACTTGCAACAACACAGAGGTCTTGACACACTAGTTTGCCCTCCCCTATTAGGAAACTTCCATGCTCTTGTGAGACTCCCACTCCTCTGTTTGAGAACAAATCGGTCTTCCCCAGGATGGGAACCCAGCTCCTTTCTACTCATTATGTGTGGCTCCACCCACTGATACAACACTTTATGACAAAATGATCATTTGCACACTACCTAGAAGCTTGCCCCAAAAGTGCTCTGTCCTGAATGCCCCCCATCCAACACCTTAAATCAGTAACCTTTTCTTGTCATATTGCCATAAGAGCATTCCCACCTTTGTACTTTCAACCACATACCCGCCAATCCCCAGTGTTCACCTGGTCCCTCCCCCAAACCTCCACCCAGTTCCATGGACCATCCAACACATCCTCCCCACTCTACCCCCTGTCAAACCTGCACAGCCCAACCCAGTAGTATCACTACCCTCCTGTCATAGGAAATTTTTTAAAAAGTCAAAAAAAAAATGCAATTTACATCATCACAGATGAGATGATCTTGAACTTATGAAGTAAGAACAGTGTACTGTAAAAAATAAAACTGTGTAAAACAATAAAAGGGTTGTAAGGAAATACTGGAGTATGGAGCTCCAGGATTCAGTCCTTCTTCCAGAACAACTATTAAATAGACTGGAAGTATCTTAAAGAAATATTTTTGAAACACTGGAAGTGAGAAATCACTGAACAGCATCCAGGGAATAGAAGGAGGAAGAGACTGATAAATTATGGTAAAGTAAATCGCTTTCTCCACGTGGCAGTTACTGGCACCCATCCCCCACTCTTGTGGTAAGGCACCATGGGGGTAGACACTGGCTAGCCTATGCATGACAGAAAGGAACATAAATATCCTCTTCCCCAAGACCAGAGGTGATCTTAGCCAATCACTGACTATGGTTTTTATTAGCATCCTCCTATCACTTGGTGTCTAGCCATAGTTTCAATCTACCCCAGACAAAGGTAACAATGGCCACTGTTTCAACTCATACCAGCCAAAGGCTAGGACAGAGGAGACTTAAATACTCTATGATTCCTTAGGATGGCAGAGGACAGAGAGTTGAAGGGCTGTATTTGCTGAGCAAGCCAAGAAAGCTCAGCTTTGGGGACCCATGGAAGAAGCTCTTGGCATCCTTCCTAATTCCTTCCCCATGGAACTTTGGAATTGGTCTGTGTCCCCTTCTTGGGTCCCAGACCCTGAATCAAGTGAGAAAGACTGATTGGGAAAGACCTCCCTTGGGTGCACTTCCTGCCAGAATTTGTCCTCCAAGAAAAATACTTTGAGACAAGGAAAACAGTTTAAGAAACTATAGAGGAGGAAAATTTAGGACAAAGGATGCCAGCTTCAAAACCCTGGGAGAGGGAGATCTGTCTCCTGGATAACAGAGGGGACATCCAAAACCTATAAACAGGAGAACTCCAAAACACCTAACAAGCAAAAGTCCAGGACAAGGCACAGGCCCCAAAACACAAGGAGGATCCTGCATACTTCCCAATAAGAGGGCTAAAGCTCAAGAAAATCTCTGTGGTATCACCAGATGGTTATAAAATAAAAAAAAAAAAAAAATAGATATCTCATGGAATAAGTCCCAGAGTGAACATTCTAAAATACTAAAATTTACAGTGTTCAACAAACAAGTAAAGGACAACAAACAGGAAATGAGGGCCTATCCAAAGGAAGAGGATAAAAATCAGGAAAACACAAATGCAGAACATAAGAATGTGGACACAGCAAACAAAACTTTTAAAAAATTATCCGAAGAAGAGGGTTGTAGGAAGATTCTAGAGTAAGAAGAACCAAGACCTTCCACCAAAACAACTATTGTATAGGCAGGAACTGTCTGAAACAACTATTTTGAAACTTCTGAGTCTAAAAGAACCTTCTACAGCAAGCAGAGAAGAGCTGGAGGAAGAAACTGTTAAAGAATGGAAAAGAGATGGGGCCAAGATGGCATTAGTGTAGGAGGGCACACACTGCAAGCTCCCAGAGCAAGGTGGATTGTGGACGGGGTCCTGCCTGGGGTCTCTGCTGTGCACGCGTGGAGTGAGAAGCTTGGAACATCTATCTGCGTGGATCAACGGCGTGGACGGAACGGTAGAGATTCGTGAGTTTTAAGGCTGCGGTGGTGGTTGGCACAGACAGCTGAGCCCCGTGGTTAGGGAGGAAAAATAAAATAAAATAAAACGGCCATTTGGAGCCGCGAGCAGGGTGAAAAAGTTTTATTTTCTGGGAATCTGGCTGCCTGGCACCCCTTGGACCTTGTGTGAACAGAGCACACGAGCTAATCAGCACCCGGGGAAGCAGGGGGGGATTCTGGTCAGGGAACAGAGCTGATATCCCTAGCGGCCCAGGGATAAGACCTGGGCTGCTGCGGAGCCAGGAAGAAGGGACACTTCCCAAAAGAGGGAGGGTTCTGTTGGAGGACAGGGAAGGGTATTTTTTATTTTTAGAAAACAATCTGGCTGCCTGCACAGCCCCATAGCTTTGGGGAGCAGATAAGCTGACCTGCAGCAGCATCAGGCTGAGAGCAGATGCGAATCTGCACTCAAAGTGATTTACTTAGCAGCCCGGTGATGCTCAAGCTCGGCTCCAGAAGGGGCGGAACATCAGAGCTACAGCTAACCAGGGGAGTCCAGAAAGTGGGACGCGCTTGATTAATTTCCACGGGCCCAGCTAGGGTCCCTTCCGTAAGGGGGTTGGTCTAGAGGAGGAATTATGTTGGGTCCTGCATTTCCCTAAAAAAAAAAAAAAA